>VOMN01008590.1:0-10854 GCA_014899125.1 Orchestia grillus
TTCTTTGATAACCTTGTGAGGGGCTTCGCAGCCGAGCAGGATGAGCAATCCAGAGTCACGGTAATAGTTCTCGATGATCGTCGCGGGGATGCCTCTCCAACTGGCATCGAGCAAATGCACGGCTTGCGAAAAGCTGAGCTTTCTCTCGGTTTAATGAAGCGTCCTGCGCAGCCCTACTTTTGAGCAAGGGTTCATTTTGACAAGATCCAATCCCTAATTCGAGTAGCTTCTCACAGTACGCTTCTTCTAGTAATGTGGCAATTCTCATTTCCATGGATTGCATCGCGTGCGGGTTGGATGGAAAATATTCCAGGTAAATGTTGGTGCAGCTCTTCAAAAGACGCGTGTTGTCGCTGTCTTTCACAATCAGCAACACTTTTTTCGACTTGAGCTGCAAAACCGCGTTCCATTCCTCCAGCCACTCGATCAGCAGATCACTTGTTATGGCAGCATTTTCGTTAGAGCGGTAAGTAACTGGTAACCTTCCTGTGTCGGTGCCACTATCACAGCACCGAGGTGTCCCGACCACCATTAATTTGAGTTGGTCTGTGCCGTCCAATTTGGCGCAGCATAGAGCGCGTATTCTGACAGCACTCGCAGTACTTTCGTCTGTGTTACGTATCGCTAAACTATTTGATAGGTCGAAAACTCGTTTCACCTGCGTAGCAAATGCAGTCGGGGGAAAATTTACCGAATAAACCTGGCAAAATACTCCATCTTCGTTCAGAAGCAAAGGCAAAGTCACTGTTCGATTTTTCACCGTACACTTCTCTAAACTTGATACCTTGTCGTCGCACTTTCCAGCGGGACAACCATCCATCGGACGCTTTGAAGGGATAGTGACCTAACTGGTGAGCGACTTCATCTGCTTTACATTTGAGCATGGGTCCGGTCACTCGAACACCTAGAGCGGTCACCGTTGCAAACCAACAACTTGCAGCTCTCTCCACGTCAGGATCTTTACCTTCTCTTCTTCGTTTCTTGGAAGTTCTCTGTTCACCTTTCAGGACTTCCCACTCCCTCCGCAACTCGTGTTGCTGTTTCAAAATTCTCCCTAAGGTGGATTTAGGCACGCCAGTGATCTCCGACAACTGACGCTGGGAAGCAGTTGGAGCTTGACAAGCTAGTCGGTCAAGCAGCGCGATTTTTTCCGCGAGCGTCAGATTCTTCCTCTGCGACATCGCGACGCGTACTGATCCTGATCGCTGATGTATCAGGGACGTGTACATGAGAGGTCTCGTGTTTTAGGACAAAGTGAATGCCAAATGTCGGGAGATGTACTTGTTTTCAAAACAGTTATTGGATATTCTAAGAATAAGGGAATGAGTTACATATGTCGTATGCCGCAAAAGGAAGGCGTGGAATAAGCGTATACAAGTAGCTAAAAAAGGAGTGATCTGGTATAGGCATATGCAGCACAATAAGCCTATCACTCATTTGACCCGCAGGCTCCCAGCCCTGTTCTCGACATCGAATTAATTGACCGCCTAATGAAGCTGACAGCTAATTACTCTCAATTACGTTGCAATTCGTACTTGTGGGGGAAAAATCATTTCTCAGCGTAGCGTTTGTAAGGAAAGCCTTCACACCCACTGCAATTCTCGTCGAAATGAAGAGTTCTTATCATGAAAACGAGGCTATGCTCGGGTTTCGTTGCGCCAGCACCTACGAAATGTCATCAGCACGATGGAATGTTTCGGATCCGTTGTGAAAATGAAGTTCTTGTCAGTCGCATTAGCGTGGCGTTGGTACTGTGACTTCGCCCGACGGAGATAAGGGAGCGAAAATTTATTTACGCATACGCGCTGTGGACTTACGCTGCTGCCGGCACGAGAATCCTGTTGGGAACCTGTAGAGGGGTGAATAGGCTTCCAGTACGAGCAAATCACTCGCCTCCATTTGTGAAGAGCTCGCCTCTCTGTTAGCGTGATGAAGCCGTGTACGAGTTTGTATCGCGTATTGGTGTGCTTGTTGGTTTGGAACCTCACGGGCCTGCTTGTGTGAAAAATCTCTTGTATGCTTGAATGAATTTCTCGTGTGTCTTTGCATAAAAAATTACGTGCCTCTTTGCTTAAAAAAATGACGTGCCTCTTTGCTTAAAAAAATGACGTGCCTCTTTGCTTGAAAAAATGACGTGCCTCTTTGCTTAAAAAAATGACATGCCTCTGTGTATAAAAGATTTCGTGCCTCTTTTCATAATAAAATAATCTACCAGTTTGTTCAAGCAAATTGTGTGCCTGTTTGTGTGAAACCTCATGAGCTGGTTTTCTACATGAATAAAGAATGATGCATATTTTAGAGTAGAAAATCACGTGATTGTTGGCAAAAATCAATGTTCTATTTTGTCAAAGCAATTGTTATGTTACAAATGGGCTTAGTGCCGGTAGAACTGGAATGCTGGACTGAGGTGGGAATAATTCCATGTTTTCGGACGCGGCCCTCATCCTCGAGGTGGCAGACAGAGCTTGGTTGTTGCTAGCTCGATTTCGTAGCACAGATACGGAAATATCAGTAAAATTATGACCAGTGTCGAAAGCGGTCGACGTGTATTCCAACCATGTAGGAGTGACGCATTTCCATTTTAATTCTTGATTGCGCTTTATATCGTATCTAGTACGGTTTCCTTGAATTTGTCTTTTTCCATTACGACCTACGAACTCTTTTTGTTTTAACGTTCAAACTAAGTTGCACTGTAAAGGGTTGAACCTAGAGGGCCTGAGCTTCAATGAATGGGATCATGCGTAGCCGCACTCGAGTTACCTCATCGAAGTTCCTAATTTTGTGACAGAAATATTTTTTAGAAGCGTTTTTCGTCGTGGTAAAACGGAAGTAGACGAAAACGAACTTCAAGATTTAATACAAGTGTAAATGCATCGCGCGCATCTTCAAGTGGGGAAAATTTTCTGTATCAGTTTTGTTAATTAGTGAAAAATTCTTTTACTTTTTAGTGCAGAAAATTTTGTATTCTGGTAGCATGGAAATTCTCCATCTAGCTATTATAGAAAATTTTCGTTCATTTGTCGATTAATGAGAAAACATTTCCGGTACTCTATAAATAATACGTACAATATCCTAAGAGCGGAACACCTGCTCTAGCCTGCGTATTTACCACACCGACATCTATGTGTTAACCACTGTTCCACGTCGAGGTAATCTCCGATTTTGGACTCTGTTTCCTGCAGTTCCGTTTAGCTGAAAATCCGCGCTATGTCCGCCCGCGCCCTGACGCGGCGTGCTGCCGATCGATAGGCTCCGACGAGGGAACTTGGCTAGTGTGGCTCTGCTTGCGTCCTCAAGCACTGCTCCTTCCAGCTCGGGCCCTCGTTCGTCTTAGGTGTCCTGCATCGCGCTGTGCTCTTTAAGGCATGATATTTACTGTCTTAATCAATGGTGAAGCGAGTGTAAAATTCCTCGTGAAGTGAGGTGACGGCAAAGCTGTGTGTCGAGGTTCAGTGTATGCGTGATGCTGAGATGCAGGTTCTTGCCACGGCGATGCGTGCGTCTTGTGCTCTGAATTACAACGGAGCGGTGCTGTGTGTCGTAAGGTGTTGCGCAAGTGCGTCGGGGATCTTAAATTTTCAGTTTATGATCACGCATCGCTTACCCGAACTTGCGACGGCTTGTTTCCAGTCTCGTTTGTGAGGACTTGAAGAATTTGTTCTGTAGTTCAAAACGAGACTCGGTGGTTTGATGTGATTTTTTGTGTGCTTGAAATTCGAGTTACTTCAAGATGTCTTCTGCATATTTAATTTCATAGAGTATTTCAGTGTTTTGTTTATTTCAAACTTTCTCAACGTTCTTGGTTTTGCTCGTTTCCTTTGGAGCTATCTTTGTCGAGCCTGAGGGTTGTGGCCCTCGGTAATTACAGTTTTTGACGTGTGAAATTCGACAATCGGTCTAGTTCAGTAGTCTATTCGTAGTTTTTAGTATTCTTCAAACTGACCAACATGCTTCTTGTACCATATGATATATACTTGTTCAGTAGGCAGTTGGGGTCAGCATAGCTGACATCTCTCAACTTCTTTTAATGGTTTGCATTTGCTGCAGTTGGTCAGGCAAGTGTTGCAGTAGATGGGCTGGTCATTGCTGGTAATATAACCATCTGCGTATTTTTTAACTTCTGTGTTTTAGATTTCTTAGATAAAACGGGTTCTTAAGTCTGACTTTTCTTTGTAGGCGAATAACATTTTTCATGTGGAGAGTTCTTCAAGTAAATGTTAAAGAAGTTATGGCACTCCATGAGTTCTGTGGGAATTGTTGGCCGTCTTCCTCCAGAATATGGACTTTCAGCTTGAAAATCTAACCTAAAATTCCCTTCATGTATTTTTCACCACAGGTGCTATCGCATAGGGTCAATATTTTTATATTACATTGAGGCGAATAACTCAAGTACCGAGTCTGTGATTGCATAATAGCTGTAACTGAAGGCGAAGCTGTGGAAGTCAGTGTTCAGTTAGTCAACCGCGACGCAAGTTTTCAGATTTTCTTTTCAGAGCTGATCCTTCTTAGCATAACAAAGAGGAGATTTTGAACGTCGCCCTGGTACAAGCATTTATCGTGTTAAAGTGTTCTGAATGTGTGAAAAAGACTGCCAATTTAATGATAATGTTGTATTAGTTCAGTTGTGAAGGAAATATTCGGATTGAAAACACAAAACACAGCGAGAAATTCTGCGAATTGTTCCCGTTGTGCAACATTTTCCTCTCTGACAGACTATCTCATTTTTGATTATAAACCAAAAGGCCTCTTTGTTAGAATATTTTCTTCAAATTCATGAAATTTCCAAACTGTATGTGTCCCAAAAATAGTCTTCCCGTACGTGTAGCTCAATAATTGGACAACCTGTGATATCGAGCAATCATCTGCACTTGAATAACTAATCTTAATTGGACTATACGTCGACAAAACCTACTCTGTGATACCTTCTTCAACCGCCTAAGTGCTGCAGAAAGCTTACAAGATGAAATCATCGCAATTTTGCACATTTTGCATCCCTTTCTTCAGCTTGTAGGGTTTGCTAGAATTGGTTGTGTCATCATCGGTGGTAACCTTGTTTTGGTGCGATTGCCATCTTCTCATAGAAGTGTGACGCTAATGTAATAATATTTAATTAAGAATCACATCCTCGTGAAAAAACGCTAGCTTACGAGCTTCGTAAGTGCANTTAATTAAGAATCACATCCTCGTGAAAAAACGCTAGCTTACGAGCTCCGTAAGTGCAGGGAAACGAACTCGAATAAAGTTAGACATGCAAGGATATGCGGGAAAAAATGCGAATTCTACAAAAAAACTCTGGTTGTATTCAACGTCCTTCTCTTGATATTTCTGAAACATGAACTGCATTTTGTACACCGCGTGACCGTCTAGTGCCAAGATAAACGTGCAACTTAGGCTGTGGAAGCAATAGTTACAGGCTTGAATGTTCGCTTTTAATGGAGAAATTCTCGAGCTGTCGTGATGCCTACTCTTTCTTTGGCCGATCGATGAGTTGCCCCAACTCGTCTTGGAGCGTGGCGTGGTAATAAATTCACCGCGAAAAAAAGTGTTAATATTCCTCTACGAAAGTCTACATCGAAGTGTCGTGCCCATTAAGAAATTCGAGCGTCGACTTGAATGATCGAATTTTACAAATGCAAATGAATGAAGACTAATGCAATGGATATTATAGAGAAACCTATCGGCGTCCGTGGTCCTTAGTGTGGACTGTAACGGTATGTGTATTGCATCTCAAATTTATTTCTACTGAGCTGACAGCAGAACGCCTCTCTCTCAATTGACGATAATTGCTAGCACGTGACGTTTTGCTGGAATCGGTGAACGGAACTTTTATTATCATTTCCTGTCTAGTCTTTATGGCAGGTGAGGCTCCTCCAGCTCCTTACTTTCTATTCTGGATCGTGGTGACGTAAATCTAAGCACGTCTAACTTTAGTGAAATAATCGTTTACTAACCTTCCTTATTAATTTGTGTTGTTTATCGCTGTGATTGTTTGTGCGAGTTACCATTTCCATTAGCTCTTATTCTTACTCGAGGTTAGATTCATTCTGAGTTGGTAATTGAGGTAACTTTCTTTGGTGCTGCGTATTGAGTGTTGCAAGTGTGCTCCTTGATTTCTTAAAAGTAAAACTTCAAAGATTTCGAACATGTATTAGTAATTATTTCTTAACACTTTGACTGCGATTCTCCAAGCAGGAAATATTTCATGTCGACAAAAATTTCCGCTGCGAGTTTAAAATTGAAGGATTTTGCTATCACAAATTTGGTTATCCTATTCATTTCCCCCTAATCCAAATTAGCTTATTCGAGTAATGAACACAAATTTTATGAAAATTTGTATTCATATATGTTTGTGCTTTCGGTACTTTAGGTTAGGTAAGAAGATCGCGTGTGCCATATATGGCGCACGTCGCAGTCAAAGTGTTGTATTAGCGTCTCATTGGTTTCTTCCCAGGTTTCCTTTTGTAGATGTGCTTATTCTACATCACTTTCATCTGAATATAGACCTAAAAACTCCTCAGTAACTTTTTGTTTATCTCCCCTTAGGGGGCATTGGATAGGCCATAGGCAATAGGGTTAAGTTAATTAGGTTAGTCTTTCCTATGCTAGGGGTCACTCTTCGGTTACTTCAACTTTAGCTAGGCCCTCGGGACTTCTACCTTTCGAACCCGCTTTGCATCTTATTTTCATGCCTTCTCTAATTGTTTAACTTTTCTTCCTCTTTCTTCTTAAGTTGCTGTTTCTAGGCGCAGGGAATCTTGTGTGGGACCATACCTGTGCATATATTTTACATTTTCTTATACCCATACTAACTGGTCCCTTCTTTTCGCTCTCTTTGGATCACATTCCATGTGGAAAGGGAGCTTTCAACTAATAATCTAATCTAATCTAATCCAGACATTTGGAGCTCTACTGTATTGGATTCACCTTGGGCTCTACTGGCGGGTTGACCTCAACTTGCGATAGTTTAAGGCCATTATATTATATTGCTGTGTTATTGCAGCAATACAGTAGTTCTAAAGATAGATATTATATTGTTTTGTTATTCTAGAGGCAATGTTCTTTACACAACTTCCGTATCGTTGATACGGACCCCGCAACATCTCCCTGACTTTATGCGACCTACATCGCGCGGTCGGTGCCAAATTTGAATGAAATGCCTTCAGATGAGAAGGCGTAGCTCGCTTGTCAACTACGTGCAGACGCACCGCACACAAGTATGTGTTTCGAGTAAAAACCTAAAAATAATCAACAGCTGAGTGAAGAGAGGTAGCAAACGTGATGAAAGCGTGTCACAGAACTCCGAAATGTATCGCCTAATTTAAATTCAGTGCTGTCTACGGAACACCCTAGTCAATGACGCAAGTCGCACCTGACCCTCAAAACGATGCAGCGACACTAGTCACCTCGGTGGGCAAGGACGTGAACGTCGCCTACCATGCGGCGTGTGTTGAACCCAAGGTCCTCAACTGAGAGCCATTTTGCAGTCAATAATATTCTCTCTTCATGCCGCCTGATTTCGATTAATTTTCTTCTATATTCTCATCTGTTGACGTGGCCTTATCTCTTTTTGTTGACGTGGCCTGTTCACGGACAAAAATATTCGTTGTTTGTGCGCCTGAAAACTCATGCCGCTTAGTAAGAGTGTGACAGCTAGGGCAAATAAATGAACACACCCAGTTGATGAATTAAAATATGTAGCTTACGAACTGCCTGCGTGTGTGCGCAGGGTGTTCCCGTGACTCCTGGGGAGGCGTCGTTCCCTTCCCCGCGCTCGGGGCAGAAGACGGAGCCTCATCGCCCCTCAGCCCCGAACAAGCTGAGGCCACTCTCCAGTACTTCGGTGAGTAGTGAAGTTTCTTGTTACACGTTTTAGCCGCCCAGCCTGGGCCACACTGATGTGCTGCCTTGTAAGAATGTCGGGTTTAATCTTTCTTCTACAAGGGAAGTACTTTGCCAGGTATCGAGCTCAAGACTTTTAGGGAAAGAAGGAATAACGCTTCCTATCGAACATAAGTTTTCCTGGAATAACCTCAAAGTCTGATTATAAGTAGCATATCATATGTTTCAATTTTCATTTTATCTCAGGACTAATGGCTATTAACACTTTAAGTGCGATTCTCCACACAGGTAAAATTTCATGTTGGCAATTATTTCCGTTGCGGATGTAAAAATGAAGGATTTTGTTTTCACAAATTTGGTTAGGCTATTCATTTTCCTTCTAATCTAAACTAGCTTATTCAAATAATGAACACAAATTTCATGAACACTTACAAATTTGTATTCCTATGTGTTGGCCCTTTGGTTACGTTAGGTTAGGTTAGATGATCGCGTGACCACATATGGCACACGTCGCGCTTAAAGTGTTAAATAATCCGTTAAATTGAATGACTTTACATTTAAAACATGAAAATAACATTGCAGCACAGTAGCGTATATTTAGAATTGGACCCTCACTGTTTGTGTATCTTTTAGTGAACCAGTGGCGTATTTGAGATGATCTGAAAGTTGGGCTTCTTAATTGGATACAAACTCGGACAGAAATGAGCGGAACGACTCCACGATTTACGGCTATAGTCTAGCATAGTTTGCCCGTGTTTCCCTGGCCAATTATGTATAGAATATTACCATAATTAACCTTTGCCGTGAAGTGATTTTGCATATGTGAACTGAATGATAAGTTAGCATTCATCTACAAAAAAAGAAACGCAGGACGTTTTTAATACCTCTTGAAGCAGTATATCATGGCGTGGGTTATATAAAATAAAGAACATTGCTCCGATCGTCCATTTTGTTGTGGCTTCCATCTTCGAGAGTGAGGTAAGTCACTATAACTTTTTGCGTGTTTCCAAAATTTTTACTCGGCCGCTCTCTCATATCTGACGATCATCGACATATACGTGCGACTCCGGCTCATTTCTTTGTGTCATTGATTACCCTATTTTGGCAACATCTTTTCTACGCTGCGTATTTCGAAACACCGTCCGAGTTATCATTTCGTGATGGCGCCTCCCACTGATCTGTTGTAGCATTTTTTTTGATGGCGTTCTTTCGCGCGACATGTCCAACCCTTCAATTAATTTATCTTGCAATTTGGTGCGCGCTCCATTTGGTGTGCCATACGACAAGTTTATTGTTGTTGTGGAATTGATGATGTTGAACTTTTTTTTACTGTTCCCTGTGAAGTTTCACTGGAAACTCGTTTGTACCATGTTAGGGTTTTAACTGATTTTTTCTTTTTAGGTGCGTGCTAAACGGTTCTTTTTCTTTGTGTAAACATTTCTGGGATAAATAACAGTGTAAAGGTGCTACTGGCTTGTTTGCAAGCTTACATTGGGCGTTTTTCATTCTTTGAATTTTTCACAGTCAATACCAAGGGAATAGGAAAATTATTTGTACATTTACCCTCACTGTGAACAGCTTGCGGATATGCGAAGGGACAGCATGCGCACAAACCGGCGGCACTCCAGTGTGACCAGGGCATAGAGGCCCAAACAACTTCAAGATATTCAAGATCAAGATGTTCCTGAATGTTTCGTGATCGGTAGTTGTTATAATTCATAAAACAATAGCTATTGGACCAGATTTAGCATTTGTATTGATCTTCTTTTTCCATTGTTATTTTTATTTTTCAGTTCTTTTCTATCACTGAAGTGATATCAACTTCGTGATTCATAACACTCACACCTCTGTCATCTGAACAGGAAGACATCAGACGCGGGAATGGCTACCATGTAACATCAAAGTTTAATTTTGAATGATGCCGAGAAATACAATTGGGAGAATCTGAGCAGAAAATAATCTGAGCAATTTCTGTTGATGGTGGTGATTGTGGTTTTTACATTGTATTATCGACAGTCATAAATATGCTTTCCTATTGGACAGGGAATACGGAATACCTCAGGAAAGGGAGCTCGATGGTTCCGCCATTGATGCCTAGTGTCGAGAAAGGGAGCAGAGTTTTTAGAGTTCTTTGGCGATATTATGATTCTAAACGCGCATGTGCGATACTTTTCTTCAGTATGAAGCTTTTAATCGGCCTAATGTCCAGGAACTGATTTTCGATTTCCTTAACCATTATTTGAGTGCTTCAAATCGTCATCATGAACAGTAATGTACGTGTCGTGCTTGATTGAATATATTGTGCTATAGAGAAAAAGTGCCTTACATATATGTGATGCATTTTGAGTTATAACTCATTATTTCTGCTCTTCATTATTCAATCTGTTTTAGCGTAATGTAACTCGCTAGGTGCTTAGATTCAGTTCTCAGTTCTGGCGGTTGACTATCTTATCAAAGATGATAAAGAAGAAAGTTCCCTTTGATAGGAAAATGTTATCTTTTAATTTTCAAACATCAGAATTGAATCTTAAATGTAAACTATAAACATTATTTTTGGGGGCTTTTATCAGCTCTTCTCTGTTTTTCTTCATGATTAAACGAGATAAGAGATTGAATTATAGCAAGCATTTGTGTATTTTTTATGTTAGGTACGAGTACTTTGTGCTCGAAATACGGTACTTTCATGCACTTCATCCCCTGTTATGTTCCACTCGTATATGATGAATCAAAAAACACGATATCAAAATGGATACTCCAGCATCTTGACTCACTTTAGAGTCTCATGTTGATGCGCCTGTTGCTGATTTGTCTTTTAAAATTTTGTGCTTATCCCTGAAGTCGTGACACGAGTTTTAATAACGTCCTTACACGTCAAATCGTAGTTACTTTTTCGGTCTGGTAATTGAATATTGAATTTTCCAGCAAATATCACGCTGAAACTGGTCACTTGTGGCATGAATGAGGCGTTGATTTGCCACGGCGCAGAGTAGGCTGTTTCTGTTCAGTTTTGACGAA
>VOMN01008595.1:0-25413 GCA_014899125.1 Orchestia grillus
TCCATTACTTCAGAATGACGACTTCGGCCCTCAATTTTACGTAGATCATTTTTCGCGTGTGTTGACTGAACTACTTGTAAAAATACAAACTGAGTCACGCAGTAAATGAATTTAAAGTTTCCTGCTAAGTCTACAATTTATATCAAGCTTGCGTAAAATTGTGAAAATTAGTGCTGAAAAAATTAACTCAGAAATAATCTTAATACATTAAGAATTCCCTCACGTAATGCAATAGTAATGCAATGAAGACGTGCTTCTGATCTTCCGCTCTCTCGAGGTACTACTAGTAGAAGTCATTATTTACCTAATATACTACACTTGTAATTTACCAGTAAGTAACATCTACTATAACATAATAATAACTTGACCCTAGATTCGATGTAACATTGGCTATCAATTGTCATGTATGCGAAATTCTCCAGCTCAGTTTGGTATCTTTCCAGTACTTGAGACGCCTATCGGGAAAGTGATTACATGAAACTATTTCAAATTAATTTAACTCTTTCGATAAACTTTGGGTACTAATAATTAACACGCACTTTACTAACCACGCTGCCCTACGACCATCGGTCAAACTCTTGACTCATTCATTCATACACCAAAGATTTCGAGTCCAGTAATGACAAACACGAAGCAAACAAATTCTGAGGCGCACTCTGACCGCTGAACTGTACAGTCGTAGATCCCCCTGAGTGCAACGATGTGTTCCCCCCATGCCTATTCTTGCCTTGTTGTATATTACGTGCCGTTAAAGAGTCGCTTGTCTTCTGAAACTCACTGTACGTATATCCAAAATATTTAAGCTTTGCTTCACAGTCGTGAGGTGAAGCCCGTCATAATTCTCGAGAGCTTAATTAAGACTCTCGGTAAACTTCGGTTCCTTGTTACCCATTATTACCTCCCATACTTAACCTTGACAAAAAAATTTGGTTTCCTGCGCCCTGTCTGTTATTACATTCTATATTCATGTTATTAAGTCCCTTGCTGCCCATCATAACCTCCCACACTTAACCTTGCCAAAAAAAATTGATTGCCTGCGCCCTGTCTGTTATTACTTCCCATACTTAACCTTGCTTCTAAAGATCAATGCGCGCCTGTCTCGTTCTACCCTATGTACAATTCCAAAAGTGTAATTTTTCAATGCTAATTTTGATCAATGAAATAAATCTTTCACGTCAATTTTCGTCATTGTGAACGCCTAAAGATGTTCTCTAGTTCAACGTGTCTTTCATCGTACCTATCTGTCCATTTAATATAGACCTACTCAAACCTCGAGCTACGTTGGTGGGGCCTGTCTGAAGCTTAGGACTGGTATAGCTTCTACCCTACGGTTGAAAATTTATTGTAACTAGGGCTCTCTTTGCTGTGCTTTGAATTTCATTCGCTTGGAATAAACAGGCTGTGTGAAGCATGCTCATATTTATATTACTTTGACGTGCGTCATTTTATAACTTAGCCCCTAGCTCGGCAAGTTTTCTGATGAAAGTGTGATTTTCAGACGGCTTTACTGTATTTAGATGCACGGGTACACTCGAAATGGTCGGATCGCACCCTGAGAAATCAAACTAGAACGAATAAACTCCTTTCAAGCTCTTCCTAACCGAAAATTTAACGAGTTTACTCGACCTAGTTGAACCTTCTCTCCACGTCAATAATCACCTATCCGGCACCAATATCTGCTCTCGGGGGCTCAAATTTTACATAATGAGAGATCTCCAGCGAAAAAATTAGCAGGAGAGCAGTAACATGCAGTTTGCGAGGGCGTCCTAGTCGGGGCGAGAGTTAACCGAACCATCTCACCCCCTCAGAGGGAGCCTGCGCCGACCCTCGTCTCGCAAGAGCAGCATGGCGCTCTCCGTGGCCGAGTCTCGGGCCAGCGACCGCTCCAACACCAAGGAGGAGGACGCCAAAATCCTCCTCAAGGCCATCAACAACAACGCCTTCAACAAGGTGCTTGTCTGCTCCTGTATTAGCTTTACGGTAGATCACAGTACGTTTCTAATAAGATTTCAAAAAATGTAAAAAATGCAGAAACTTTCGGTAAGAGGCTAGACCTAACAATAGTTTAAGATATTGTACATAAGATCTCAATCAAACATTTCACGTACAGAAAGCGCGTATATAATCAGGTCAAGATGCACTATGCTACATAATACTCTAAGGTACATTACAGGTAGTTCTTAGTGTTCCAGTATGTCGTACTTGTTTTATGCAGGATTTGGTTTGTGTTCAAAGTGTCCTTTAGTTCGAGGTCTTCGAAATATGTGCTCTTGACTCAAAAGTAATTTTGCTTAAGTCAAAAGAGCATATTTCAAATTCCTGGAACTAAAATTTTGAAACAATTTAAAGCGATTTATTACCACAAGTGTTATACGATTTAAATATATTACAAATATGGATTTCTCACGCCATTACAATGGGCAGTTTTTTATACGTAGCTACTTGTAGGCCTAAATAAGTTCTATGACTTCTACGGCATCCTAGAGCACCTTATGCTTAACGTACATATACATGTAAAATCCTAATGCATTTTGAGCGCAAATCAAATCTTACATAGAAGAAGTACGACATGCATCGAGAATTGTCAGTAGATGAGGCAGAAAAAAAGTATTCCGTACATACATGTACATGTAAAATCCTAATGCATTTTGAGCGCAAATCAAATCCTACGTAGAAGAAGTACGATATGCATCGAGAATTGCCAGTAGATGAGGCAGAAGAAGCATTCGTTTTGTCCCCCTCAGCTGCACTACACCTACAACAAGAACCTCGTGGACGAGGACAACCAGGACATGACGTCCCACATGTACTGGAGGCGAGAGCACGCAGAGCGGCTGGCACTCCTCGCCCAAATCGCAAGCAACAGACCCGAATCGCCCAATGAAAACCGCCTGGAACAAGGGCAAGGCGGAGTCGATCATCCGCATCAGTGAGTAAAGAAGATTTCTGCATTACATCAAAGTCTTATCTAGTCGTAGTTGCAACTGGACGGTGGGCGCTACAGACTGGTTAGTCGCGGGAATGTCAGCAGCAGACGAGACCACAGATATAATAAAGTCAGCGTTCGAAGACTTATAGTACGTGTAGCAGAGACAGACTGAGCTTGGCACTCACTATCGCAATTATTTCGTAATAGAGATCAGGAATTTTCCACCTATCAGAGAGACGAGGGCATTAATTCGGGAAAGTCTTGTATTCTGCCATACATTAAATGAGAAACTTCTAAGGACATATGTACGAATGTTGCAGCTGTCATACGTTTTGGCCAGCGAATGAAGAGTGATCGACCGTTGGTGGAAAGTGTTTAGGGTATCCATTTTTTGGTCAATGACCATCCCATAATTATTTTAAAAGAAATTTCAGTTGGTCCATTGTGACAAGTATTTAATACAGGAACAACACGAAAATTCGATTAAATGCTACACCTTACCAATTAGCTTGCGAATAAAACATCGGACAATGATTTGCTCTTCATTCATTGAACTCATTTACGTAACCGGGGTTTTTGGAATTTCCTATAGCACCTTTCAGTTAAAACTACATTTTGGACGATTTTTTTTTCAGCAGATTTTATTCCTGTTGCATGTGACAGACCAGCAACTTGTTTTTGAAATGTTGGCAAAATTGATCGAACAATAAATATTACGCACTAATAACTAAACCATATTCTGTTTTTCAGAGTTGAGCATCCCCATCGGAACTCACCAGGTGAGTGTTGGTACATCCCTTTCATTCAGCAGGGAACTAGCCACGGAAGAACAATTTCCTAGCTCTAAATCTTGCAATTTAATTCTTGTACCTTTTTAAACCTTTAGTGATTCAATACATAATAGTTGGATTCCTTGCTAAACGAGTACAACCAGCCATGTCCCCAGTCACAAATGTTTTTCGTAGAAATTCTCAGCTACGTCAACTAGGCTGCTAGAGAAAGCCTTGAAATGATAAGGGGAGTCAAAAAAAATTAGGACTGGCAATTCTGTAGTCAACAAATTCCTCGCCTATTTTCATGTAATTCTAAGTTAATTGAAAAAATCATGAAATATTTCATCCTTGAATTTGGCGGGATGATCCTTCATTTCATTGAATACATGATAAATTTGCAGATAGCTATTATAGCATGTGCATTGTGTTGACAACACACACGGCACCACAGACTTGAGGATAATAACAAGTAATGAGGTCAGTTATATTGTAGTTCACACATTTCAGTGTGACTAGGAAGCTGATTTTGTAAGAGTACATGCCACAACATTAGTTTTTCTGGAAGTATTCAAACGGGGACTTGCTCCGTCGCGAATGTAGATGCACTGTCCTATTAGAGTAAAGTTGTTAAATTGTCACTTTCGGCTCTTCCTCACTGTTGTTCAGTTCTTGCTTTACCTGTACTTCCGGATGTATATTAATTCTTTTGAATTTCATACTTCGGCTTAAATACTTTAAATGCAATTAAATTCTGCTTTTCGTAGCTCTAGCCTTTATTTCTGTTTACACACACTTTTCTATTCTTTCGAAATTTTCATTTCTGCTGACTTCTATCAATGAATTTCTTGCACAAGTTTCAATTTCACAGCAACTAACAAATTTTTGATAAATTTAAATTAGAATTTCTCTGAGGGTTCTAATATTACACTTGCTTCAAGTAATATGCAATTTCTATCATTTGTGCTTACATAAATTATCTTTTGCTAACTTACCAACTAAGGCTGTACACCACCATTCAGAAGTACTAATTTCCCCGACGACTTTATCAACAACATCTGTATGCGTATTGTTTGATTTTCTTTCTTCTGTGGTTCAAACTCTTTTCGATTTCTCAGACATAATGAACAATATTTTTGTCTCCTGCGAACTCGTGTTTTGGAGCTGGTGTAGCCCAGTCGCAGCACTGGCACGTCCAGAAGCTGATCGTGAGAGAAAGTAAGATGCAGCCACTGTGGTGGCGAGTTTGCCTGCCGCATACTGGTTTTGTACGGCATGTTCAACCTTACTTTACTCAATCGTGCGCTGGTCGATGCAGGCTGGTTAACTGCGTTCAGGACTGATGTTGATGCAAATATTGGGCAGGCATGCCATAGGCAGTGCAGGAATGCATCGAAATGCAGCGCTCTGCCTCTCCTATGTCGCCCGTCTACTAAGACCGACAGGGTGTTCAGAATAAATTTGACATTTAATTTCTTAATATTCAGAAAGTTTTAAGATTTTAGGAGCTTATGAGGAAGTATTCTGTCAAATCTCATCCGGAGCTAATGAGGCGAGAACACTAGTGATCGTTAAAGACCTTAGGATGATGAAACATTGAAACGTGACCATTTGTAGCCTGCTGGTGCTTGCTAGATTTACAAGTTCTATCATTATAAAGAGTGGTTAAATTGTAAGGGCCGATTTTGAATGTAAGCCACACCTAAACGTCAAGTTTTTTTCTGCATTTTATTTGACATTTCTCTAGTTCAGACTAATTCAATTTGAACCATGGTAAGATACACAATCGAGCAACGCGTTAAAGTTATTCAGGCTTATTATGAACCTAATTTGTGTTTTATTGAAAATCAACATCGGCCTTTCAAATTTAACCACCCTATAGAATTTTTACAATTGACAAGCACCGCGTTTCCAAAAGTCAGTGCACAGGCTTTCTTATCACAATTCGCGTCTTGAATAACTGCCTCACCAACATTAAGAAGCTGTTGAGCAGGCTTGAGCATCCAGTGGTCCAGTTCAAACCATTAACATGATCAGTACACACCGGGAGGCGGTTGTGACGGCTGGCTGCAGCTGTCTGTATATGTAGAATGAAATGCGCCTTACAAGTGCAGCACGTGTAACAATATGCACGAGAAGTGCAAGAAACCTACTTTTTACCCTACGTAGTATTCTTACATTTTATTGTAAGCCTTGTGCGGCCAGAAAACCACCACTTTGTAACGTGTAAAACATGTTGACTTTAACAAATGCATTTTGTTTTCGTCTGAAATGAAAAATGTCAAATTTACATTGAACACCCTGTGATCATTACATTCTCAGGCTCGCGATAAATTCCTTATCTCTACCCAACCTTAGCTAATATGTGTGTTGTCTTCGTCTCGATAGTAAAAAAAACGTCAAATTTAATTTCAACGCCCGGATATCACTATACTCCAAAGCTCGCGATGAGTCCTCACCCACGATACATGCATGGTAGTTTAAAAGAGTTGAAACTATCACAACTTTGAACTTATAGCATTGGCAGCTAGCTCGAAAGAGCAAATATATGGATTGATGACCGACTTGAGTAACAGCCTAGTATTGGTTTCTATATGAATAAGAATGTTCAAGGAATGTATAGTAGAATGAACAGAAATATTATAAAAGTAAGACGTAGCGGAAATCCATGTTCATGAGCTGCTTTACTTGAATATATTAAGTATGAAGTGGACCATATGATGCGCTGTGTTGTAGGAGGGGGGTTAAATTTGAAGAGAGATTTGTAGTGAAGAGATTGGCTCGTGATTTGTTGAGTACATATGATACTTGGACGAATTTCCATGAGATTGCACATATTGTGGAAAGGGAGCCTGAGAGTGGCTGAAAGGTGATGAGTATATGCAGAAAATGAAGTGTTCGACACAAGTATGTAGTATGAATGGCAGGGTTTAACCAAGAATAGAATATGAAAAGAGCAAGGAGCCAAGTGGCCCATTCTTGAGAGTCAAACCAAGTTTAATGCCGCAGATCAAGTGTCAAATGATACGATGCTGTACATGACAAGGATAGTCGTAGAATAGCCAGATTGAGTAGACTGCAAATGAATCAGTAACTTTAGATTACCATGTTCATCAAGTGAGAATGAAGGAAATAGATGTGAAGTAGACCGAAGTATGATAAGAGAAGCACTCTATGAGTAAAGGTAATGTAAATAAACACTCGAGAGAGTATGCGTTACAGAATAAAATGAGTACACAATGCGGAAGTAGTTTACGTTTCTTGGATGAGATCTTCGTGCTATCTTAACTTTCTCGCTGAAAGACCCTAAATGCGGAAGCGAAAGCCGGAGGCAAGAACCAACAGAAAGACATTACTGTATATATATTTAAAAAAAAGTTGCCCTACAGTACAACAGATTTGCTACTCATACCTCAAAATCATTGGGAAGACACGTGAGTGCAGTGAGAGATGTGGGGCTTACGCTTCCTTTTCCAAGGGAAACACTCCGTGACTTCTTGAAAGCTTAGTAGTTTCCCACAGGGCACAGAGCCTCTCATGCTTGGGCCGGAGCGGGGGACCCCAATGCCTCCCGTAGATGTAGGAGGCATTGGTGACCCCTGCGTTATGAAGCCCTAGGGGGAACGGCCAGCGCAGCAATTAGGCTCTGGGGCTTAGGTTGACCCAAAAAAGTTATTGGTGGTACGTAACTTGGATCGTGAATGTCTTTAATTTTATCATTCCTCCTCCGAACCAAAATAGCACCAATCATTTAAATTCTAATTTTTAAATGCCTTTTTTTTTCATTGACTAATTTATCATTTAAACATATCGTGTGAATGCCCAGCTTGCTTTCGTTTTGAAATTTTTCATCACAGTGCACATGGTAACTCTTCATTACATTGGATACATACATAGCTTTTGCACAAGACTGCCAAATGAAGTGTTGCTTTGTTCCTTTGAGATTATCAGAGAGCTGGTATTTAATCTGAACCTCTAACTGACCCATGAGCTAATTCTATAATTAAATTCAAACGAACGTCAACTGCAATTTGGAAAAAAATATCTGAAGCAGTCTCACGACTTTCAGTGATTTGGACTCGTAGTGTTCTGAATTCAGAGAAAAAATACTTATCTTTTCATGATCTAGTGCACAGTTTTGGTTATATCTCACGTGACACAATTGAGAAAATTGTTAAAGTTGCTGTCATTACCGATGTTCACAGAGCTGCAGGTGAGAACTTGTTGCTCTTAAGCTCAAAAATTTTGTTGGTTTTACATTTTACAACGTTCTTGAACGTTCTTTGTTCAAATTCGAAATAGGGCCATGGGTTTTGAATTGTTTGAATAGATCTGAAATTTTCTTCCATAACTATGAGTATGTGTATATTTATTGGGGTTTTTCCTTTGTTAGAAAAGGTCCACCGTGCAAAGCATAGCATATTTAATTTTTTTTGTCTATTATACTCCATTACGAACAAGCAGACTTTTCAGGAAACCAAACGTAGGGACCCAAACTCCAAGGCAAAATGAATCGATTTCGGTTTACTGTACATCAAACTGATTCTCAGTTGCGCGACTGGTGTAGGTCAGCTGAAGAAGACCACAAAAGGAGAGTTTGTATTTCTTCGTTTGTCAGATGCAAGGCCCGGAAGCTCCGTAGTGGTTTCAATCCTTGATTAACGAATAGGAAAGAAGCTCAGATAAGCCAAGCTTCATAGAAGCGCTGGATTTGGACTGTACAATACTGTTAATCTTCTGTGCAATAAAGATGTCAAGGTGTAAATTTGTAAAACAATACCTCATGTTCTACAGTAGGTGAGCCCCTTAGATCCACGTCGACGTTGATGAAATTTTGGTTTTCCAGCGGATATCGCCGAAGGCGTGAGCCTGCTGGCTGATAGCCGCAACTTGGCCGCCATCATGAGCTACCACCGGCGGCACAGCAGCAAGAAACGCAGCCTCAGGCACAGCTTGGGCAACGACGCAGCCCTCGAGTCTGGCAATGCGAACCCCTCTTCCAGCCCTAGTCCTGGTGACGCAGTCCTCAATATCAAGGAAGATAAAAAACCATGATCCTCGATCCGAAGACGAATCATCTCGATAAATGTTATGCAGGATATTCAGCGCATAAAGTCCATACCTCAATTTGGATATAAATGATTTGTCTTAGCTGCAGTCATGAAGGAAAAGTTTCACTAATAAACCATATATTGGCTGAAGAATGCATTTGACGAGACTAAGTGAGCTAAAATCGTTTTATATTTTACGAATTTTTCATATGGTGAGGTGAGGTATGCATATTTGTGAGACACTTTGTATGGCATAAAATGATATACGACTAAGAACGATACTGCCGAAAGAATACTACAAAACTGCAAGAAAGAAATTACATACTTCCAGTCAATGAAACTGATGAACGTAATTTTCGAAATCAAAAATTTTAATTCAAAGTGTAACTAAAAAGCTTGAGCTCAGCCTATTTTAATTTGTTCACTGTTTCCAAACACTATCAAACGTGGAGATTCAAAGTTAATTTCATATTTTTCAGAGCGTTCTACTTCGCTTTCGAAGAGGTATCATACAAAAAAAAAATTTTGTAGGCAGTTGCCTGTTTATTGATGCAGGAATTTCTTCCAGTGAAAGACGTTCCAGTTATGAACAAACCGTAAATTTTTCCTAATAATAGACGTTAAAGTTGCGACACCGCCGTAAAGTAGTGCAGAATTTCTCCCAATAAAAGGCGTTAAAGTTGCGACATCTCCGTAAAGTAGTGCAGAATTTCTCCCAATAATAGGTGTTAAAGTTGCGACGCCGCCGTAAAGTAGTGCGGAATTTTTCCTAATAATAGGTGTTAAAGTTGCGACGCCGCCGTAAAGTAGTGCGGAAACTCACCCGACGAGTGCGTTTCTTACGAGTCATGTAGAACATCCAGTTCGTTAATTTAACCTTTACTATCCAAATTATATTCTACTTGAAGAACATTTTTTCATATTATACATACTTTCTCTTACAGGCACGTTAACTCTGCATTGGATGTAAAACAACAATAGAATTATAATATATTCTGTTTCCCTTAGGCAACATTTTAATGTACACGCCGCACATGGAAAAGCAATTGTACTGAGTACGTGGAGCAGTAAAGAGTTACGATTTGACTGCTCTCGAATAAAAAAATATGAACGAGCAATTTTGCAATTAGATTTTTTTGTAGAGCTTACCATCTCTCTAAAGTGGATTTTTCTGTGCCTGTACACGTGCCTCGTGACACGTAAAAAACGTGCCATCTCAAGAGCATTAAAAGCTGAGAAAAAAAATGAGTAAAAATATCAGAATATTAGCGAATGAGCGAATTATTTCCTCACCCAATTAATATAATCTGTAAACAATGTAGATTTACTTATATCGAGAGCTCACGTCATAACCCTAGCCCGCTTCTGGAGTTTAAAGTGGATTTTCACTCGCACTCTTTCAGAAAAGTCCTATGAGATGCTGTATAAATTCTGTCATTACGATACTTTTCAATATCGCCGCTGTGAAGAGATTCTCATCTGACCAGAAGAATAGTTTGCTAGCAGTGCTAGAAATGTCATCCATCATTTTCTTCCCTTTGACCAGCCGTTTGTGTCTCTTAGACTGCACGGAAAGTTCTTTAAGTTACAATTGATATGTTTACAAGTTCAAGACCCCGTGGACAGGGGCTGCCCCTGTTTTAGATGTGACGCCATTTTTCTCCAGGCTCGCCCAAGGATTTCTTTACAATATCATGTTGACACATCGCGCGACTTTTATTTGAAGAAGCTTAGAAGATTTCGTCGTCATTATGGTGCTTCTACGGATTAATTATTTTCTGCTAGCACCCGCTCGTTTAACAATAGCCTAGACAATCGTCGGCGCCTAATATCGAGACAGCAATTTCATCCCGCACCCGTCAAGACTCTGTTACACATGACAACTCCAACCCATCTCAAAATGTATACTACTCATGGAACAAGATGCACCTGCGATGTGCTGTGCTGTATGTATTCTGGGTCCGGTCCTTATGACGATCTTGGGACGATTTTGGAAATCGTTGGATAAATCTTCCCTGCGCGCCCTGTACGGAGGTCGAACTTACATACGTAGTCGAGTCTCGATTAACCAAACTGTTCTATCATATCTATACTAATTATGTGCTTCTAAGTTATTAAAATTTCGGTCCTTTCAAGTTCATTTTTATTCTTTGAAAACATCATTCAGCTTGAAACTCAGGACTGGTATCGGTCTTTAAATTCGTGCTGCAGGGAAAACTTTTGTACCGAAAATGAGCATCGCAGTAGAATATTTTTTTGCTGCGGATGAATGTTTTATTGTTAAATTATGCAGAGCTTATAGGATTCGTGTGCAAATTCTATTCTTTATTTCTCGTACATTTCCGTTAAATTTTTTATATTTTCCTTGATCATTTTTTCTATATTATTCAGCAAGAAGGAACTGAATTTTAAGCAATGAATAAAAGTTATTATTTATACTATAATTCTATGGATTCATTCTCATTTTCTCTTATTCCGTCGTCTTATACGATGGAATGACAACCCATACTTCATTCCTGTGACAATACATCAGCCTTTCTGATCATTCGTCCTCCTGAGAATGATTATTCTACTCTTAAACATTTTCCGCGTAAGATGGCACGATGGAAAATATTCGAGTGATTGTCTTTGGTGTTTTGGAGGTTGGCGCTGTCTGCATGATTGTCTAGTCGCGATACCTTCAGCATCTAACTCATCGTGAAATGAGCATGGCTTTGACTGTGACAATCACCCTTTTTTGGTCCTTTGTCTATTCCAGGTAAGCATTTGCTCTACATCAACCAAATGTCTCCCGTCTCGGTGTGAGTTCTTATTTTTTCGCTGACATATGTTCCTAACCGTAATGACGGTAGTTAGCCTCTTCAGATCAACAGTTTATTTCGTTCACTGAATTTGCTAAGAATTCATTTTGCAAGCGATACTTTATGTCACTGCAATATTCTAAAAAACTTTTACGCATTATGAGGGTTAGTACAGTTGCAACACACTCTCGTTCCTGCCAATACATTACTTTGCCTCGTACGGGTGTACGGGTAAACCGGGGTAAAAACTTACACGCATCACATTACATGAAAAATATATTACGTTAGGTACGAATGTTAAACATATCATCATTGTACTTTATTTTATTTCTTTTTCTCTTTACTGCTGAATCAGGTGTTGCCACTGCCAAGTTTGTACTTGGTACTATTTATAATTGATAAAGTTATAATAGCTTGATATTTGTTTTTATTTTCATTACTCGTGTTTGACTCCCAATTAATAAGCACATTTTCACAATGCTTTCGTGTATTATCGATCAATCAAGTTCATAATTATAGCCGAGTTAATTTATTGAGATGGGGCATGATTAGTGTATCGAAGCGATGACGATTACTGGTGAAAATTTTACAGCTCGCCATCGTCTCAAGTGATCCACAAGGGCACGTCTTACTTTTCATTAATAAAGCTTGAACTAACTAACTAATGAACTAACTAACTAACTAACTAACTAACACCTTATAATGAATAATGCTTCAGTAACGTCTCATGGGCTTGTCACGGCCCTCGACCAAAATTCACGTGACCAGATTAATCCACAAACACAAATTTTACTATAAAGTGCTTACCTAAAAAAAAGAACCCACGCGTCAACTTTAGTCGTGAGAGTGCAATAAATATTATTTATGCGAATACTCAAGAGATGAGGGGGATGAGTTGGGTAATATTAAAAAAGACTTTCAAATTTACGTCATAGTAAGTCATCAAAACTGTCGTAAGACGATGGTAGAGATACATCGCTCTGTTCCTTCCCAGAGAGGACTGCCCCCGCTTGATAATGCTTGATAATGATTATACCCTGGCCTTTATCTTTTCTTTCCTTCCCTTGTTGCAGATGTAAATCCATGACAAAATCGTACGTGCCATACAGGTCATAACAAATGTGTCCAATTTTGCAATTTTCATTCTATCATCATTTTTGCGTGTAGTTATTTATTCATACAAATTTGCCGCCTAATCCCAACCTCAACATTTATTTAACGGACATGATTACATTTTGCTCATGTGTGTAATATGCCAAGCCTACGAATCAATGCCACATGGCCCCAACCAAGACAGTAGCGTTGTCTGGTTAACAGCGGGCTCAATAGTTAATCATGCTAGGTAAAAAATCAGATTAGCTTTGTTCCTACTTATAAAAAGCACTATGAACTCCTGTGACTATTAAATGTTTCATATTTCAAGGCGGCTAAGTTGCAACAAGAAAATTCAGAAGCAGTGCCGTTAAATCATGATTATAACAATTACATTAAATTGGTGTAGCACATTTTATTCATTTTTATATACAATGGAGTCACTGAATACGAAAATATCCTTCACGGTAACGACAATGTAATACACTGTAACTGTAGAACGCTATTTATCATCCGAGTTCGGTTTAAAAAACTCAATGTCCTCGGTACACAATTGAACAGCAAATTAGGAGAACAAATGAAAGCACGAATTTCACATCTTTCGAGCGCGACTTCAATGTCAACAAGGTGCAGACAAAGGGGGTCCAGCAATAAGGTTGGGTGTCGAGTGTGGCCGTAAACCTGGAGTGTTCTTGGGTCTACAAAGAAAGATCGTTCATTCTGTATTAGGATTGATCTCGTGTAATTTGATCGTACTTCTGCTGTCAGTCAAGTTGAGGGCCAGTGTAGAAGTGCAAACCCAGTCGACCAGTGCCGTAAATTCGAACCATTCTTGCGTTAGGGGAGCGGCGAGAAAAGTTGAGAATGAAGAGCTTTGAAGAACATATGCGTATCTCCATTCGATAACCCACTATTAATTAGGTATTAATCCTACTGATTTGTATCGTTTCTTCATTAAAAGAAGGGTGATGCTTTAGGTGGCCCATTCTTGGGTTGCTACCCTTAAGTCCCTAGACTCAGCCAGACTCCAGAGACGTTTTAACATAATTTCATTTGGGACAATCTGCTGCAACACCCATGTATGTACTTCAATCAAGTGACTAGCGAACAAATTTTTTTAAATTGAATTCTAAAATTTTCTTCCAATATTGCTCAACGTCTGCACAAATAATTCATCATTGTTTAGCACGTGAAATGGGTCCATTAGCATGTGTATACCTCTATGCATACATTTGAAAATTATAAAAGCATCTGCTAATCGAACTCAAAGCCTGGGAGAACCGGGCTCCATGGTGCAGTGGTAAACATGCTAGCCTCACAACTGAGAAGTTAGGGTTCCACTTTCGCCTCAAGAACTGATTTCCACGTAACCGCGGAGGGCTTCCCTTGGAAAAGGAAGCTTAAATCTCACATTCTTCACGCGTTGGTAGTTGTAAGGCATTGTAAACCCAAAGGTAGAACGTGTTGGAATTAATGAAGGAACTTTTTTGTACGGTGTGTATTGTCGCGGACTGAATTGAAAAAGAGCACTTCACATGTTACCCAATATATCTCAAAGTCTTGAAAGCGATTGAGTTCAGAGTCACTGAGGGTGACTCTGAGTTTGAATTTGCTTAAAAATTATCTGAGGCTAAGCTAAAGTTTTGTCTAAGCTGAAAAACCTTCAGATATGAAAGCCTCAGGAACGATCGATAGCCACCGAGATGATCATAAGCTGCAGGAATTACTAGAATAGTATCTATCCGTGTTTGTGGCGTTCACTATCTACCCCACTCGGAATATGAGATCTTCGAAGAGTTACTCATCAGAATATACGCATTCTTTGGACGAATTTCACAACGTTTAAGAATTTGTCATCGGATGCTCCGGAACCCTTTTAAAATATAGCTCAGTCGCAAGGTAGGCTTCAGGCAGTCCCTGCAGGGATGCAGTTTTCTGACGTATTCTGGCAGTTATCGCAGATTCTCGCAGTAGGTAAGATGTTGGCTAGTGGCTGCGCTCAAATCTCGGCTGCAATGCTCTAAAGCGGACATAACGAGCGCGCCACTGCGCTGCTGGCCCGTGAACTCTACGAAATCAACTACGCCCGATTTTTGAAAGCTAAGCCACATGTTGCAGGCACGGTGCAATTTTGTAATTGGCAGGCTAACATAGTACGCATCAATGGAGCTGCAGATGTAAATGGGCTACACCTTCCCTTCTCGACGTAAACAAACTTCACATAGTTCGGAAAAAAATTATCTTTAATCCGTTAAAGCCACCACAAATTGCAGATGTAATTTTTTTTTAAAAATTAATGAAGACGTGTCGGTAGCCATAAATAAAATTTTAGCTATTCGCGTCACTGTATTATTGAAAGCATGAACAATATTATAACTCAATTTAATTGACGCACAAGGCTATAGGTCTCTGTGATTAAATATTCAACTGTTAAAAATTAATTCCTAAAATAGAAAAGATGCTGTTAACTAAGCCTCAACTCGGGTATGTCCATTCATAGTATACAAGTTCAAATATTTTACTGTAAAATTATAAACGTTTTCCGTTCCCACGAAAAAGCATTTAAAGAAATCGAGGTTCTGCTTCAAGTGGAAGATTAGGTTTATTTGATTCCTTTATTTTTAGTATTCACGTGCATTAAGAGATTGGTTGGAAATTACATGTAACGAGAGTTACTTCATACGTAAGGGGACTGTACTATTTTGAAAAAACTTTTCCTACTGAACGGATTAGTTTCAAATTTGTCACACGTATGGTGACTTTATAAAATGAACACTTATTTTCATGTTTAATTCTTCGATTTCAAATGGAAGGTGTAGAAGTATGTTTTTGCACTATTTTCAAACCTCTTCTAGTCTCACAATTTTTGCATTGGAGCAAGGTAAAAGTCTTATTTCATGTTTCAATGCAGAAAACAACGGATCCTGGTGGAATTTTGAAAGAACGAAAAATTCACGTTATATGAATTTTCTAACAAAATTTACATAAATTTTATACCTTGCCCCACTTTTTACTTTATAACTTTCCTTTTCGAAACCAATAAGAAAAAGGCGAGGTAGAATTATTGCATGGAAATTCCTCGTCGGATGACTGAGTCTCATTATTGCGTGGCAAAAACTATAGAGAGTTCGGCTTTCCAATGCAAAAATTTTCATTTTACATGAGAAATCAATTAATAACAAATCGACCTTTTATAAAATTTCCCTAATAAGCCAATGCAAGGGTACTTACGAAGTGAATGTGGCTCCAAGGCAAATCAGAACGTGAGCACCTGGTTTTAGGAGGGGTTTGGAAATGGGGGGCCAGGCTGAGTGGGGAGGATTTTGGCCCCCATTTTAAAAGGAAGAAAAATCATCAAAGTTTTCAATACATTTGGTCGTAGCAGAAATGTTACATGCGAGGAATAATAGAAATGGTAATATCAATAAAGAATATTTCGGACATAGCGACGAAATTGCTAGACTTCTGAAAATAAAACACAAATTAAAAAATTGTCAAAAAAAATGTGAAAAATATTTTTTCGCTTCCCATACCTACTGAAGCCATAAATTACCCTACAGAAAGTATAATACAGTGGTACTCACAAAGTCAGTTGCGCCCTGCAGCGCAAGCCAGAATTGGAGGGGAGGAGGAGGGAGCTGGCGGGGACACTTGACGGCACCGTTGGCGTTCGCTGTGCCTTTGGGACGACTCTCCGGAGCCGTCTTCGGACGCTCGCCTACGCTTTAGACACATGAATACACTGCGCTCCAAACACTATACACAAGGCACATCAATACACGAGCCACTTCTCCTTCGAGAAAAGATGTAACTGTCCCACTGGTACACACCTCATTACCCGGCGCATTATGGTACACAATCAGACTACACGCAATGCCCAGAACTTCGGAAGTTACCTCTCAACGTTAGTACCATCGCACAACTCCAAAAGAGGTCCAGAGTCTTTACATGCTCTCATGGCAGAAACTAGCCTCTTCAAAGCTCCGATCTCGACTTAAGTCGCACTCCTGCAATCGCCAGCTTCATCAAACTGCACATGCTTGCTTTCCACGTTGGCGAAATGAATTTGCTTCGGCGAAGAAGTATCTTTTTCAATACAACGACTTCGTTGTCAACTTCCAAGGATTGCACAGCACGGGCTGTTTCTAAAGCCTTGCGGATCAACAAGCTCTTCTTAGTAAAACGCGGCATGATCTCACTCAAAGGTTTGGAATACGGCCGAACGGTAACACTGCAACTTCACTCACAACTGCTCACAAGCAACTAATTAGGTTTTACACAATGCAGACGAATGGCATGCACGCAAGTCGACCATTAACAACACACTAAATTTTAGGCTCTATTACACGAACAAACTTTCTCTGGCAAGCCGCAAATTTTCTTTACAACGTAGCAGATTTGTTTGCTATTCGACCGATATTTGTGGTGTTGATATGATTTTGTGTGCAAACTGGAAAGCTTCTCGCTCACTAGAGTCTTGATTTAATTAAAAGCAACCGCAAAGGCGCAATCGGACGGCAAATTCAATCCGCGCTAGTGTCTGCTGAGACGTCGGAAAGTGAGGATGGGTGTGGCACCTAAAAACACTCGAATTTGGCCGCGCGCTGCTTTCGTTGATCTCATCGAATTTATTAAAGCTAATCCGTGCCTCTGGCCATTCAGAAACATTCGATTGATAAAAATGGGTGCACGACTGATGCAGCTCGTGTAATCGCAGCCACAAAATGACACAAATCTATTTGCAAACTTTCTTCACTGTCTACCAAAGAAAGTTTGTTGGTGCAATGCAGCTTTTATATAACACAGCCACAGCTTTATTCACTTAGCTGTGACACAGCTAAGCGCAAATTAACTGTACAGCGTCTGCAAGTCGCTCAGCTCCACCCGTTCCTCCCCGTCCTTCATAACTCCTGTTTCAACTGTCAGAATTGCACGAAACTTTGACGCATACTTCAGTACACATTATTGAATGATTTGAGCACAATAACCGAAATTCAAATTTTTCGGCGACAAATGTGGTACGGTCCCCGCAAACACCGCATAAAAATACAGATTAATTCTGATCACTCCATGCTACATATGACTTACTGACATCATTTCGAGCATTGAAAAAACATAAAATTATTAATTTCCGTGGCAAACAACTTTTCATAGGTATTCCAAGGGGATGAACATTGTGAAAGTTGTTCATAAAGTATGATCGTCCAAAACTTTGTCATAATTTTGATTGGTTCTCTGCTTAATGGCGAAGCATCGGCTTTCGTTGACACTTCCAAGTCGCTGGTGCAGAAGTTTAATGCCGGAACCGTTTTACCGTCATTGGAATCTTTTTTGAGCGACTATGAACAACTGACGAAATTCCGAAGGTTGGCTGTGTACACGGATGCTGCCTTCGTGCGTAAGTACGGTCTTCATTTGGTTAGGTAAAAATTATATTTTCAGCCCTCTGAGTCCTAAACACATTGGCAGTTATTCAAATTTGGTCAAACCTTATCATTTGTGTGGTTTGCGTGTAACTAAAACTATTATAATGTTTCGATGTGTTGTTTGGCTGGTGTTCCAAGGAAGTTCCGATAGTCCTCTAGTTTCATGTTGATAGTACAGTAGTATGATGAAAATTCTCAGACTCAAATCTGTTCTTGTGTTCTCCACGTCCTGTCCTAAACCATAGCGCTGAGTTTCAATGCACATGTACATTGACTTTGTAGAGGAAGAATTATAGGTATTTGAATGAATACACTATAAATGGTTGCAGATATACAGAATAGATTGTAACTGTACGTTAGTATTGGTGAAATTTAAACTTGCCATTTCTCGAAAATTCCGTGTCATTGTTAGGGGAAAGGGTTCTAGGAAACGGAGTAAACACGTGTACAGGACTTACGTCTTTATTCGCAGCCAAAAAAATAATGAAACAAAATTCAGCATAAGACAAAAGCGTTTCATCAAACCTATTTCTTTCGTCTTGGTGTTGTAACCTTGTATAACAATAACAGCAAATCGCTAAAAAAATGTAATTAACCGAATGTGAATTTTCGCCACCCAGTTAGTGGCATTTTACTCGTCTACTGTACTTCCGTCTTCGGACTTTGAAAAAACGAGGTTTTTGAGTCTTCTTCACATCTAGTTTTATTATTCGACACATGTTCTCTATAAAATTGAGGTTAAAGCGATTGGCTAGGTAATGAGAAAACTCCTATTTTCTTATCATATTATTTTTCAATTCCGCTCAATTCCAATACCTAACTCTTTCACCAACATGCTGTTCCGTAGACGCTAAACAGCTCTTCACACGTTTTTCAGGAAGAAGCTGAGTTCGCCGTAGAATGGAAGTGTATGTACGGGGAAACCAAGCATTAGGGCTATCGAATTTTCGGTTTAAAGATTAAGTAATGAAATATTTTCCATTCGGTGGTTGAAGTATATTGGCAAATAATCAAATAATATACTAATGAACATTACAGACACGGTTCTTGTATATTTATGACGCAGAATCATGCTTGCTGCGCTCTCAAATCCGAACCAAGGAACGGAAATTTCAGGGAATGGCAAATTTCAATTACGGAAATTTCTCTGTTAAGGATGACGAGCTTTTGGTCGAGCTTTTTACTGACGTAGGAATTTCTGTGTTTTCCAGGAAGCAACAAAGGGTTTCTTCGTTTTCTCATGAGCCAGTGGACTGTTCACTTCACTTTCATGCCAATTGAGGATACAGTTTATAATCAAGTGGATGAACGAACTTTGATTAACGCACGTCGTACTAATGATTTTTTAGAAGAACGTCGCAGTGATCTACTTCTAATTATACTTGAGGATTCCAACGAGTGGTTGCTTCAGGTTCGTGATCTGCATAAAATATCTTCGAAATGAATATCTTGCACCCGGGATTAAGTGCAGCATGCTAAATTTTAACAAACGTACTTTTATTACGTGCTCTCCAGTAATGTATCTACATAGTAAGAGTTCCTGTATTACTAATACATAGACCACAAGATTCATAATTACACTTTCCTATGAAAAATATTTTCTCTTCAATTCAGTTGGACGTAGTAGTATCACTAGTTAAGAAAGAAGAGAGCAATCCAGTTCAAGTTGAAATAAATTAATGTTTCAGTCCAAAGACAAATTAAATCAAGGGAAATTTCTTGACGATCTTGCGGGGCTGAAATTCAATTCGTCAAAAACATCCCTTCAAGTTTTTATATTTCAATAGAGCATATGAGCCCTGTATTTTTTTCTGTACATTTTTAATCGGACACTAATTGTCTATCAACTCTACTTTCCTCTACTTGAAGTAGACTATGACAGCCTTTGAGGTTCCATGCTAATTCACTGTCTTGAACAATTCTTGTTGACTACGCAAGCATTGAGTCTCCAATTCCTCCCCAGCCTGCACGATAAGTCAAGCCATGTACCCAAGAGGATAAGTATTTACAACTTGCATAGTGTATTTCCAAGTGTCATATTTTCTTAATGACTTACAAATACGATTGTGATAATACATCCCTCCCATAATGTTAGTCATGCACGGTTCCCATTGGGCACAACGAGATGAAACACATTTGGTGTGTTCAGTTCTCATGTTTCATAGGTAGTAAAATGTGTTTGTGCTTCTAAATCGTCCTGATGTTCAGTTGTTCATGATTTTTAATACTGATCATCGTTTTACTGACGAACTTCGAACAACTTTAGGAGTAGCCGTGATCATTTCTTGTCCTCGTGATGCGTTAACTGCTTGAGCTGCTCTCGTCACAGAAGGTCTCCTATAGCAGGCACAAGTGATTTTATATGCGTTTTTAGACGGCTGATCAGCCAAAAGTTTCTTACTCGGTCATTTATCGTAGGATTGTCTGAAAACAAAATAGAATATTATAGTATATGATGATTTTAGTGGTTAAAATCTGATACTTATAACATTTATCTTTAACATCATTTATACCTAGTTCAAAACCACCACGAAAAGCAAAAGTATATGACATTTACGATGCATTCTTATTTTTTGTACACCTCTCCTTGAACCTTGTCTCTGTGGTATTGTTTCATACATTGTCTCACTTGTGTTTCACGTATTGTTTCATTTGTGTTTCACATATTATTTCATATACTCATTTCGTAGTATACTGCTTTTGGTATTGTTTTTTATGTCTAAATGCAATGCTAGAGACTGATCCCAGCAGCAACCGACAGAAACACGTATGGTTTTCAGATTTTACAGCTGTGGCCGACTTCTCAGGCCGCCCTGGTGGTCGGCATCGCTCCAAGTCACGCTACGACCGTCAGGCTGTCCCTCGACAACAATGTTGGTCTAGCGGTCTAGACGCAGTGGTCCTTAACTACTGTGTATAACGATGTTGGTGACGCAGTAGGCCTTAACTCTATAAAAATGTTGGTGACAGTAGTCCTTAACTCTATAAAGATGTTGGTGACGCAGTAGTCCTTAACTCTATAAAAATGTTGGTGACACAGTGGTTATTAACTCCGTAACAATGTTGGTGACACAGGAGTCCTTGACTCTATAAAAATGTTGTAATACAGTAGTCCTTAACTCTATAAAAATGTTGGTGACACCGCAGTCTTCAAATATGTAAGGACCACTATCTTTCCCGAAGAATATTAAAAGTGATCTAATTTAGTCGTGCATTTCGAATGTTTCGTTCAAAACTAGGGTGAATACGCACACAAGTGTGTAAAATAGAAGCGACTGTTAACGTAATATTTCGTTCTTTTAAGCAATAAGTTTGTCCTTAAAGCATTAACTTCTAAATTGTGTCCCAAAGATATAGGTCACCAAGCCAATCAATATCGCCAAGAATTAACTGAGCTGTTACATCTAGAACATCCGAAATGATATTAGTATTGATTGTAGAGCAGCAGCTAATGTAACATTGCTAGTTAGTGAATGTATTTAGTTGTAAGTTATTAAGTTCTTTGATGAAAATTTATGCGACGGATACGGTCGTAACGATCAGTTCGAGTAGGATTTTAGATTACCTATAATGAAGGTCAAGAACCATAGCCTTTTTCGTCTATGTTCAATGTCATGTCTTGTCTCTATCGCCGGGTCACAACTCCACGTCAGTCATCTTGTGAAATATGATGTATCAACGCATAAAAATCTCTTTAGTGTTGTTTCGATAAAAGGATCTTTAACGAATCAATATTCGCTCATACGGTGCTCATTTAAACTTGACGATTGTTCAAGCCGCGTATTCGTTGAGAATTAGGTACCGCAATAAGATTAATTTACATTGCAGGTTCTTTTCATGGATCTTTCTCTAGCGCGTCCCCTCAACGCGTCTGGGCCTCCCGTGGAGACTGGAGCAGCGTTTGAGGAGCGGTCGGCGGGGCCCCAGAGGGCAGCCATGGAATCCTCGAATTTCAGGTTCACGCTTTGGCAAACCTATTCTGTTAACGAGCAGTCCCCGATTTTCACGGAGTCTTTTGGGACCTGGGTAAGTGATGAATTTAGTATAAAATATGACTTCGATGGTAACTTTTTTTAGGAGTTAAGTGGTAAAACCGAGATTGTGAAGAAAAGAAAACCTATTTTTAGTGTAAGTGTAGCCACGCAGTGAAGAGTTCATTAAGTGAAATATGATGTAACACTGGGATACAACTTTGGTGAATGAGCTTCATGCTTCATTCATACTGAATAAAACATTTCTGTTGATGTCACTTTTGTCCTGAAATAATATTTTGGCTACTTTGAAAAACTGAGTTGAGAAATGAAAAGCAAGAAATAACTATTATTTCTTTTTCTCTCTTTTCAGTTCAATTCATGTCTCAATAATATATCATTTTGTACCTCACGACTCGTAAATAACCACTTCACTCCCTACCTCTGGTCTGTCCTACGAACAATGTTAATATCATTAATTTTACCATGTCAACAGCGTCACGGTGCTCCTCTACCTTCATCGGTACCAAAGAATCTCGCCGAGCACCGGTCCGACCTACTGGGCGTGTCCCTATCCTGCGTATCTGAACCGGTGAGTTTTTTAACGTTAAAGTGTTACCCTTAAACGACCGACTTATTTTTTCAACGAACAAAATATTACATAAGCTATTGTGCATATTAATACGCATGCGTTTAATCAAACTAATTTTAAACTAAACAATAAGAATTTACGAGTAAAATGTATTATTTCTAACGTCCTGGAATGGTAGTGGTGCTTATAAAGTTTAAGATCAAACCTGGTTGATTGCAGTCACCTATTTTGGATTTCATATTTTGACTTATATCGCAAATACCGTAAGCGTTTCAGAAGGTCCTGAAAGGTGCTGCGTCATTATTTTCTAATATTTTAAAACTTGCATGTTCTGTACGTAAAAGACCTTCTTAGGTTGTTCCATAAAGGGCGCCGTCTTTGAAATCAGCGACATTTTAGTGTTTTGAAGTGAGACATGTTTTCATTATTTTTGCCCGCTCACTATACTTGGATTAATAGTATTTAGTCATTTTAATAATTCAAATATGAGGATTTTCAGTACGTTCAAATAAATTAAGTGTTGGCCAACTGTTGAACAAGCTGCCAATTGTGAAATATTCGGTGTTGTTAGGCTTTCATCTCGTCGATGTCGCTCTTTGCAATTGTCTCGTTGATCTCAAAGAAAGAACATGTAGCGAACAAAAGTTCTCTGTGAAACTTGACTTTATTAAGTGTTTTAGGGCACATTCACCGTGGAAAAAAAAATAAAAAAATAATGTTTTGTGCGAGTGTAACTAACCCTATGCAATTATTTTTAAGACCAGGTTCAGTAGCACATTTTGCCAGTTCAAAGAAAAACGTTGCGCAAGCCTTTGTTGGCACTTTTTGTTTTTTGTTTGGAGAGCGCTACTTTCACCTACTGATGATTATTTCGTGCAATTTACCATGCAGTACAATGCATGCCCAGGAAGGAAAACTGTATTTACTCTGGGCTGGCACTAAATTATCAAAATATCAAAACGAAGGGCTCGTCTCTTAAAGGGGGCCTTCTCACGGTCAGTCAATGTCTGAAGACAGTGTCCGAAGACAACCCAAATATGGGCATCAAATGTTAACTTTCCGCTCTATTCTGAAGTAAGAGCGGAAGTCAAAGGACTCAACAGTCCCTATATAGCATTCGATGCCCGTATTTAAGTGTCTTCTGACACTGTCTTCAGGGATTGACAGATCGTTCGTTGGGGCCTTTAAGCTTTCTAACACAATAATCTGAGTGAGTACAATCGTGCCATTGGCTGCAGGACTACTACACCGTGTGCCTGGAAAACGATGACGGCCAACAGCCGCACTTCACGGGCTGGACGCCAGATTTCCTTGAAGTCCTTCAGCAACGCCTCAATTTCACGTGAGTTTTAGCTTGCAGTTCTGTAAGGATTTGAGGTGAAATGCAAAGTCCAGTTTTTGGCATAAAATTTGAAGTGAACGATTGTGAATGACGGGCTTGGTATGGCACATATTTGGTATGACATGTGTTTGATATGACATGTGTTTGGTGTGACGTGTGTTTGGTGTGACATATGTTTGGTGTGACATGTGTTTGGCATGACATGTGTTTGGTATAACATATGTTTGGTATAACATATATTTGGTATAACATATGTTTGGTATAACATGTGTTTGGTATGACATGTGTTTGGTATGACATGTGTTTGGTATGACATGTGTTTGGTATGATATGTGTTTGGTATAACATATGTTTGGTATGACATATGTTTGGTACGACATGTGTTTGGTATAGCATGTGTTTGGTATGACATATGTTTGGTACGACATGTGTTTGGTATAACATGTGTTTGGTATAACATGTGTTTGGTATAACATATATTTGGTGTGCACAGGCTGTCTCTAAAACCATTGTAAACTCGGAAATAGCCTCCAAGAACTCCAGATCTCATGGCTATAGTTTCTTTTTCTGTCAACACCTCATGTAAAAAATTATGCAACACTTCCTCCAAATTTGATTGATTTATAACAAAACACCAAGACTGAATTCAATACGCTTGAAAGGGTTTATATGTAATAAGACGTTCAATCAATAAAATGATAGATAGAATTCAAAACTACATGGAGGAAGGCGGTCGTCAAATTGTAAACCAATCCCCAATTAACACAAAGAAAAAATGTATTTATGTTCAATAAAAGAAAAATGTCTATTGGGTTGAGTAGGGATNGCACGCAGTGTCTGTTGGGTTGAGTTGGGGTGTTGTACTACAGCATCCAATGTCTGTTGGGTTGAGTTGGGGTGGGAGGGTAAGGTGGATTGAAAAAGTTAGCTTATATTGAGGTAGAGGTAGTCAACGTTGTTACGGTACAGGGTAGGGTCATGGTTCAGTGTAAAGATTTTAAAGTTGATATAAGATGGTTTCTTATTTTAAACATATGTAATTTCTATTTATTAAGCTAATAGTCATAGATTTACATTTTATAAACTGTAAATGATACAAAGATAGAACAACTAAATCAAGTAGAAACATCTTCTTAAAATATAAATATGTTACAATGAAACTTTTAAGTTACACAAAGTTATCTTCAGTGTTGATAAAACTAATACTCTGGAATATTTTTTTTAACATTTCTTCATCTTTCATGTCCAGGTCAGTACAAGTTTCAATTGCTTATCGTTTTATACAGCACTGTAAATATCCACTTCAGTTCTCCCCTCGGGTCTGCCCTACGAACTTGAGTTATGATGAATTTTTGGCCATGGTGAGTTTTGCCCATGGTGAGTTTTGCCTGTGGTGAGTTTTGCCTGTGGTGAGTTTTGCCTGTGGTGAGTTTTGCCCG
>VOMN01008596.1:0-25016 GCA_014899125.1 Orchestia grillus
TTTCTCGGGTAAGTTGTGAAATAACGTTTTTGGTCAGTCCTGCATTGATTTTTATGTCCGTGAAAAAAGATTATGAACTATTAATAATTGAGTTTTTATTTTCTGCTTCATAATCTTTTGATCGAGTCGGAGGGGATCAGGCCTACAAACCAAAGCCGCAAATCTGTTTTTGATCAAATTCAGGAACACGATTTCATCACATATTTGAACTAGGAAAACTGTTTTCAAACAAACACGATCGATTGAACCCTTTTCATCACTATTTCTCGTCCTGTCAAATTTGATGTTACTGATTTGAAATTGTGAACGAAGTGACAGACATACCACGTTCGAAAGTATGGTAATTCTGAACAAAGTTTGGGCAGTCCACCTCATTCTCAACTGAACCTCTACCGTGCAGCACCCACAGCACGCCATAAGCCATCCCTTCATTCATGGAAACTCAAATTTGTATCCAGGACCGACTGCACGTCCATCCAGGACCGACTGCACGTCCATCCAGGACCGACTGCACGTCCCTCCAGGACCGGCTGCACGTCCCTCCAGGACCGACTGCGGTCACACGGTGTTTGACCGCAATGAGAGCGGGAATGCTTTTTCTAGTGTTGCTCCTGAAATTTAGGACCGTCGACCACGAGATCCTGCCGTCTGACTGAGGTCTTGATTCATGAGAACTAACTTTTCAGAGTTTCCTGGAGAATTTCAGTTTCGTTTTAGCAGCAAAGATTCCATTAGTGGCTGAGGCCAAAATTCCTAAGGCCCTGGAATTAGTGGAGGTGGTGCGAGGCATTTAGCAATTTAGGCCTCAAGCTGCGTCAGTGTTTGCCACGATCTCAGCCTCGGTTTCTCTTTAATTTGGATCCCCGCATGCCGTACGGAGCTCTGTTTCTTAGCCTTGAAACTTGGTTGACTTCGCCCAACAGAAGCTGGGTTGTGCTGACAGATACAACCGTGCTGTATCGTGCTGACTCAGACCCAACAGTGCTGTGTTTTGCTATCGTTGACCCAACGATCCTGCGTTGTGCTGGTGTTGACTATGACTCATAGGTGCTGTATCGTGCTGACTTTGGCCCAACGGTGCTGTACCGTGCTGACTTTGGCCCAACCGTGCTGTATCATGCTGACTCAGACCCAACAGTGCTGTGTTTTGCTGTTGTTGACCCAACGATGCTGGGTCTTGCTGACGTTGACTCAAACAAATACATTGCTGAATTATACCGATTCCGTTCCTATTTGTGCCAAATTTGAACCAGTTTATACTAACTCTAACATAAATTGCTTCAACTCCATGTCAGTTTTTGCCAAGTCTGCGCCAACTTGTACTGACTTTGAGCCAAATCTGTGCCCATGGGTACTAACCCTGAGTAAACTCTGTGCCAGTTTGTATTAACTCTTGCCCAACTCTGTATCAGTTTGTACCAACAATGAGTCAACTCTGCGCCAGTTTGTACAACTTTGAGTCAACTCTGTGTCCGTTTGTACTTTCTCGGAGCCAACTCTGAGCCAGTTTGGAAACAATGGAACGGTTCCAACTCCGTAGTTCTCGATCGCAACTTTGCGTGTTTTCGCCGACAACTCTAGAACCACCTTTCTCTCCAAGGCCCCCTTTTCTTCGTCAACTTCCTTGTTCCTACCTAATCTTTAGCTCGTCCTGCCGTCCCATTTCACGTCTACTCGAGTGCCTGTGCGTGATTGGTGTCTGACGGCGCGGGACTTGGATGGAAACCAAAAAATGGACCGCTTGGTTCGTTCCTGTTGCCGTATTTTATTCTAAATTCGCACCAATTCATCCCCGTCTAAAAGAGGTTTCCTCCGCCCCCTCATGTCTCTCCTGGACCACGTGACCTCTAGAGCTTCATCGTAAGATACAAAAAAAGACGTTCTCTCACGGAAATTTCGCTCCTTTGTAAACAATTACAGATCCCTCCCCAGAGTTCGCAACATTACTGAGAATGAGTTAAGGCTGCTTCTTTTCCTCAACTAGAACTATGTTGGTATATTTCATATTACATGATCCTCTTCCTTGCAAATGTACGTACAAGACAAGTCTCTTTTGCAGCGAACCTGAACCCGCTCCACGGGCCCCGTACGGAAGCCTCTTCAGGTACACCGCTGGCCCAGAGCCGTTCGGATCCAGTCGGGTCGCGTTTGCACAATGTTTCAGTGTTATAAATTCTTCTTACCTTGTGTGTGTCTTGAGCAGTTTTTGCGCCATTCTTCGAGGCCAAGTCTTCTCGGATCTTCATTTTTTATGGTACAGCGGAAGGGATTTTTTCTGTGTTTTTTCTCGAGTTGTCCGAGGTGGGAGAAACATCACCACAGCTGCGCTCATTTTTGGGAACTGAAATTCGCAGTTTCGTCACCTTGCTTTCTTTTCGGTAAAAGTTAGGCAAAATTTGACTTTTTATCGAGTCTGTTTTGCCCGTTTAAGTTTTCTGCACTGAGTACGAGTGTAAAATGCCATGAATTCTTTCTTCTAATTGAGCATTGTTCGTTTCGAAGCTAGCCAAGCAGCTTGGTTTCTTTCAAAAGTTCATTTATTGAAAATTCAGCGTTTAATTTCTAATTTGTAAAAGCTCGCACCGAGTGAAAATTCCTGTAGCGGGACTTTGCAAGACTCATTTCAAAACTTTCCGTCCTAAACTTATCCGTTGCAGAAGAAAACCCTGTAATAATTTCGACGGTTATCAACGGCAATAATTTGTTTCTTCTGTCTTAGATTATCTTCATGAAAAGCAGCGAGTTCTGAGAAACAAGTTCCTCGGAATCCGATACATTAGAATAACTCTGTCGATAATTGAAAGCTAAAACTGCAATCGCGCACTAACTTCTGGATAAAATAAAGCGGACTGAGTCTTAAGGTCCAAATTTAAAGCACCGAGTAACGTTTTCGAGTCACACGTAGAACTGAATCGTTCATTCAACAATTTCGAGTTTAAACCCCAAGCGGAAACGCACGTTTTTAAACTCAACTTTTGCGCAGCACGGATGTATGTATGTCGCATTTCTGAGCTAAAGGTGAAGTTGGAAGTAAATTTTTAGAGCTTGTATTGAAATGGAAACACAAAATTGTGTAGTTTAGGTTTAGAGCAAAAGGTTAAAATTTTCACACAGCGAGGGGCAGCGCAAGCTGACATTTTAGAGCAGGAAATTAAAGGTAAAAGTAGCGCGTTGGCAGGCATTTCAAGTTGTTTCAGGATATAAGATTATTTAATAATATTTAAATAGAGCAATAATACTTGTGAATATGATTATTCAATAATACTTGTGGCTTCCTTAGAAAAGTCATAGCCAATGCCTGCTTTAGATTGCCGTATACGGGCATTGATTAAATTCATTGACCATTGTGTGCTAATGACGTCCCGCGTGATCGACAAATTTATTTTATATTGTGGAACACAAAAAATGCGCAAAAAGTGTCATGGAACTTAGGAACACACAGAGTTGTTTTGCACAGGAGTGAAGGGAAGTAGGGGAGTGACTTGTTGTGAGTAGGGGCAGCGACTTGTTGTGAGTAGGGGCAGTAAATTGTTGTGAGTAGGGGAGTGACTTGTTGTGAGTAGGGGCAGTGACTTGTTGTGAGTAGGGGCACTGACTTGCTATGAGTTGAGGCAGTGAATTTTTGTGAGTGGAGGCAATGACTTAGTTTGAGTAAGAGCAGTGACTTATGGTGAGCAGGAGTAAGGAAATATTGTGAGTAAGGGCAGTGACTTGTAGTGAGTAGAGATAGCAACTTATTATGAGTAGAGGTTATGAATTTTTGCGGTTATGAGCAATTGTCGTAGGTAGTGGCAGTGAACTATCGTAAGTAGATCGTGAATAACTACAGTTAGCACATGAAATGATCGGTTTGCTTCATCCAGATTCAAAGGCGCAAGGATCATGTGCATAGAGTATCATAAAATTTTGTTGAAAATTTCCTGTGAAGTAATTTCACTTCAAAAACTGGACTATACTAATACATAATTCATTTATTGCACATTTAATGGCTTATAGGCTAGGAAGACAGCTGGAATATTTAATAAAAGGATTTAATTTGTTGCTCACTCAAAACACCGTTGACTCGTTTCCCACTTGGGAAAATAAGAAATAACATTACGATGGGATAACTTATTTTGCGAAATTAATTGCCTTTACGCATCTTTTAACTCGCACAGATGACTGAAGCTCTTGATGGTGAAAATCTAATAATCGTGAGGGAAAATATACAATAACTCCGTAAACTATACTGGTTTCCTAATACAGTCGCTTTTACATTCCTGGATTTAGACCGATTGCGCAGTGTTATTTTTTTCACGATCTCGATGTATTTAAGAAGTCGAGGTATGGAAGGAAACAATTACTTTCAGTTTGGCAACCGATGTAAATTAAACTATGTTGTTTTACTAGATGGTACAAAAGTTGATCTAACAGGACTGTCAGCCATGGAAAAAAAATTGACTTATTAGGATGAATTTACCAAGAATTTACAAAGAATTATACCAAGAATTCCCCAAGAATTTACCTAAGGTCACAAACTTGGGAAGGAAATACACGGTTTGTAAGAAGTTGTATGCACGATTTTCTTGCAGTTGAACAGAGAGAAGAATGCGACACTCTGTTGGACTTCCTGAGAATTTCAAAATATGCATATGACGGGATGATGCAGCACATTTTACTCTATAGAATGGGGTAATCGGAAAAAATTTCCATTTCCAAGAGAGGAAGCATGGAAATATTTCGACGAATGAGCCTGAATTTACGGGATGCTTGAATGGCGAAAAATAAATTTCGTGTGTTTTGCGAGGGCATTGTGAGGTCACATGGGGGCTAGGCCGAGCTTGAGTGCTAGAAGAAGAGCAAAAACCTGCCCGAGAGGGGACGTAAAAAGTGGACTTGTAGGGCGGCCGCAAGTTCTAAACAGAAAACAGTTCTTGCGTTCAGACGCGAAGAAAAGCCTCTTTCGAAACTAATTCTAAAGTCAAACAGAAGGACAAAAGGCTGCCGACGGTAACGCGCCTCGTCAAGAAATGCTCAGAATTCAAACTTGCACAAGTGTTTCTGCCGAGGTGAGTGCGCGGAGGTAAGAGAACGTAAGATGTACAGAAGATTAATTCAAGGCTACAATAAAGAATAGTGCGAGACAGGTTCTTTGAAAATGTGTCTCCAAATGCAATATGGACAGTAAAAGGTGTTTTCATCAGAATTGTGCTGATTCACTAACACAAAAAAAGACTGCACTATTACTGTTAAATGAGTAGGTATTTTCGTGATTGATAGGGTTAGAAAACGTCCAAAATTCAGTGCCGTATTGTTAATAGAATTAAGGTAGAAGATATAAAGTAAATGTGAGAAACAATAGTAGGAATACTCTTTGATGTTAACTAAATATGACAGCATGAATATCAAAATACTTTCCCAGTTTAAATATCTGGTAGAGAGTGAAAGCAAGGAGCAAACAAACGTGATGGAATAAAATAATTAGCATGAAGGACAAAGCAAAATGAGAAGTAAATTCTTACTGCGTTCAAAAGTGAAAAAACAAATGTGATGTGGACTCCTGACAATCAATAACATAAGGATAAGGACATAAAGAAATTCCAAAATGAAGAGAGTACAGAGAAAAATTTTAATCAGTCATTGCTCCGCATAGATACAATTCCATAAACTTATTCTAATTAATCCATGGCTGCTGATTAACGTTCTACACTATTCTCCCTCACGAATTAAATTGGCCGAGAGAGAATTAGATTCAGGAATGGTTTCCGGGGCGAGCCTTGCATCGAAAATCTCCACAAAGTTCCAATGATTTCGTTCATTTTGAGGTTCCTAATACATTTTTTACCTGAAAGAAATTTTAATGTACAAGATGATTCAAATTTCTCTTTGCTAATATACATTAACTTTTTGGTTGCTTCAAATTTTTCACAAAAAATATCCATTCGGGAATAAGAGAGCGCATTTGACCAGAGACATCTCGATGAAATGATTCCTTAATCGAGGATTTAACAAAAAATAAATTACTTCCATTTTATCTGCTGTAGAAAACTGTGTTTGAAATTTAGCATTAACTGATGCACTCACATTGTATTCAGAGGGGACTAGTCCGCTTACACACTTTCAACTTTTAGTTTGGGATAATTCGATGAAACGCCAAATTCCCAGGTTGTAAATAGATCGTAAATCTTGCACTTTTAACTGAGACACTAAGATAAAATTAATCAAACTTTACTTTTTCTTAATAGAAAGTGACTTGGCACGTGTATGTAGTAAGACGAAAAAAGCATTGGGCCAGAAATATTTTGAAAAAATAGGGTTCTTGAATCAAGAATTTCAGAAAAGCGCAAATGTGCTGTACAAAATTTTTGCCGCTTAAAATACACAAATTGGGCAAAAGTTTTATTTTTCGTTATTTCTTGAATAATTTTGACTCATGGGGAAGTTTGGCCGAATTTAGAAGCGTTAGATGGGATTGTTGAAAAGAATACAGTCATGCCCAATATACATAGAGCACCAGATCGATTCCAGCAAAGAACCGCTCTAAAATCGCTCCAAGCGTAGAGCGCTAGGTCCACCGATTTACAGTTGTCTAGTGCGCTAGGCAGATGTCCACTATACATGTATGCAAGTTACAAGGCTACATGCTTTTGTTTTTAACAAGACTATCATAAAAAATTCTCAGTTTCATTTTTCTCCCCAGGAAAATTCGTTGCACAGGGCAAATCCGTGAAAAGATTTGCTCGATGAAAACTTTTGAGAACGAACAATGAAAATGCTTATTTCTACGACTATAGACATTGATCTGTGGACGATTCTGCAAAAATGCTGATATTTAGTTCGCAATCTGCAGGACGAGGTTTGATAATTTTTAAAACATCGTTGAATTTAGAATCATCGAATGTCAGTGTAGAAAAATACACTGAGAGGATTTTTCTAGGCTGCGCTTGGACATTTTTCGATACGCCGAATAGCTTTACTTTTCATTGGCTGCTGATCCAAATAAGAGTCTTGTTTACAGTTTCCTGTTATTTCCCAATTCCCCGAAATATAAGGCACTGTATTTTTTCGTTTAATCTGCAGTTTGAACTTATTTTTAGAAATGCGTCTACACTTATTTCCTAAACAGTTTGAAGTTTTTCTTGTGATTCATTGTAGTCGATTGATGGTCAGATGCGTCTCAAATAATAATAATATTCATTTTTTGCATATCTCCAGGATAAAAATAAAGCAAGGAAAACCGTTGTGAGATGCATCTATTCACAAAAAATGTAAAGGAAGAGGAAAAAGTACAATGCTAAAGCCATATCGTAAAATCGAACGTTTTCACCGTATAGGACATTTCAAAAGCACTGTAGGCAAACAGAAACAAAAATGACTTTACAATTAAAAGAGACTAATATTTTGAGACCAGTAACATGAGTAGCATTTGCCAGAACACTGAAATCTAGAATTCTAGAACTTTAAATCTAGACATTTAGAATTCTAAATGTAGAACTCTAAGCCGACAAGCAAGTCACACTTTTCTGCGCATGAGCGGACAACAGAATAAATACATCAATCAATGCATCAATATGTACATCAATAAATGCATTTGAAATACGTATATTGGCTCGGAAACTCTAACTAGTACGCTCTACCACACGAACACAGAGCTCTAGTTGTCGAGCCTACATATCTTGATGCACAATGTGCACAACAATGTTTATAAGCGGTATAAGCGCTCGAAATAGTTGGTATGTACGCCATAATTAACTGCGAATTAAAAGAGCACGTTAATTTTGAAAGGGTTTTTATGATTCTGGTATGCTTCATTGTGTCAGCGTCAAAATGCGATCTATTCTTATAAGCGGAAATCTGAACGTTTCAGTTGAAGCAAGCAATTGTAGTTTTGATTTAAGTTCATTGCATACCGTAAAACCAAATGGAAGTACGTTACTGCAAAAGGAGGTCCTAACTTTTTTGGCTCCTGATGTTCCGGCATAAAATTACATATATGTACATTGCGTCCGAAATTATTTATACCCATCAATTATTCATGCACATGTTTTAATAGATCCTTCAATGGGCTACTTTTCTTAGCAATGCTCATACCAAAAGTTTCGAAGGTGTGCTGTATGAAACACCAAATGAGAATTTTTGAAAGATTTCGTTAAAGAAATAATGAGCAATAAGAGCACATGAACCATGTCCATATTCATTCGAGCCCACTTCAATAGCCTGTTGCGAATCTTTCATTTTTAATTATTGGCTCCAGACGTTTTCAGTAGTTCACTGCCAGCTTCTTACAGACATCAACAGAAGCTTAGACCATTCATTTTTTACAATTTCCTCCAATTCTTTTAAATTCTTTCGTTTCTTGGTATTGACATTTTTCTTAACAATCCCCCACAAATTTTCGATTGCATTAAAGTCCGACCTTCGGTTTGGCCAATGCAAAACATCAATTTCATTGTCTTTCAACCATTTCTTAACAGATTTTGCTGTACGATATGCAAGGGTCATTATCATTTTGAAAGACCATACCAGGTCCCATATCAAGAGCTTCGGAAGACTGCTTCAAATTTTCACTAAAAGTTTTGGCATGTTGGTCATGTTTCATCCGATTTCATTGGCCGACGAGCATAACCAAAACATAGGACTCTAATCGTAATGGTTCTACAAATTGGAGCGTTTGTAGCCCACGAGTGGTCAACGTAGACGCATACGCACGTCAGAAGCAAGAACTAATGATAGCGATTAAGCGTAGTTAGATGACACTCGAGCTCAATGTAGCAAAATGGACGTTGACCTTGTGTGGGCATTTTGTACGTTGACCTTGTGTGGGCATTTTGTACGTTGACCTTGTGTGGGCATTTTGCTCGTTGACCTTGTGTGGGCTTCATGTGCTTCAAATTTATAGAAATGTGCGTCATAAAGCAGCGAAAACGACTTGCGTCACTCGCCCGAGAATTTCAAAACTGATCACTTCGGAAACCACGTACGAATGACATTAACTTGGGTGAAATTGGGGCCATAAAGCACCCTGCAGGGTTGACACATAAATATCATTTTTGAGCAGCCTTTTTGGAAGTAAAAAGGTGGTAAAATTAGACCTGAGGTCGAATTTAAATGAGGTTAAAATTAGACCTGGGGTAATATTTGAACGAGGGTAAAATTGCGCCTAAGGTAGAATTAAAATATAAAATCTCTACGGTAGAATCTCTAGGTTAAGATTGGGTCTGAAAGAATTTTTCTCTTGGCTTGCGCTTTTGGAAAGAACGTAATTGCGATAGCTTCATATTTTCCCGCAAAAGTAAACATTCACCTTTTTTCCGGTCTTATAAAAGTCTTATCTTGTGCGTCTTCTCTTGGAGAAGCTGGGAAAAGTAGCAAAAGGTTCAAAGACTGTGGGGAAAAGAGAGGCGGTTCTTTAATTACTCTGTAGGACTTTCCAAAGTAATTCCTTCCATATCACTCGGAGAATTATTTATCTCGAATGGCCTCGGCTGACAGTTTTGCAACTAAAGTTCTGGAGCAGCGGATGCAAGAAACCCTGCTAGAATGCTGACATAATACGGATTAAAGTTTTCCAAACGGAAATTGTCTAAAGAACTGGAGTGTGTTTTTATAAGTCTGGATGGAATGGAAAAGCCTGCCTCAAACTTGGTCGAATGGTTGTAGCCCTCTAAGAAGCTGCCTCCTTCTCTCACGTTATTTTCAGAGGCCTTTTCGGACGCACTTTGTTTTAAAAACCTCGCTTGCGGTAAGCGGGAGTGACGGATTCCTTGGTCGCCGCGCCAGCACGCCTGCGACTGACCGCCCGGCCGACAACTTCGCAAGCCTGGAACTGACGTTGGCTTTTCCAGTCTCATGAACCTCTTCATTCCTCAACCCTGCGAGGACCTATTTTATTTTTAGGATTCCCTAAATATTGTGTGAACGACCGTTCATATATTATGCACTGGTGTGCGTATTCAGTCTTGGTTTTGAACGGAACAATAAAACCATTTTCATAATTTTTCACTGATGATTCTTTATCTTTTCTTCCTATTTCTTCTTAACTTGTTGTTTCTATGTTTAAGGGACCTTTTGTGGGAACACCCCTAGTGCAGTCAGTACTTATTAGTCCCTTCTCTTATGGTGCGACGTAGACTGAGCTACCAAAGCGCTGCTATCCTTACTACTACTGCTACTACTACTGCTACTACTACTTAGCTATTGATAGGTTCATACGACTTCCAAAATGTGAACAAATTTTGAAAATTATTTATTAGTCAACAGTTGTTTTCATCCTTGGAGAATGTTAAGCCCAAAGAGTAATGTTGAAAACAAAAAGTAAAACATTTGATTCCTGGAAATTTGCTTAATATTCGCCTTTTACCTTAGCTATGTTACTTCATGTTGGATATTATATGTGTCGTAGCTCTATAGAAATAACATAATCCTCCAAATTCTATTAAGCTCTTCTTCGTCATCAGATATCACAATCCAGCCTTCATTCATACACACAGCACTGTACGACTCACATACAGCCATACAGACGTGCATGTTCTTAATTGACGTGCAATAAATAGGGATGCACATTCTGAAAAATAAAACTATCTACAAATTCCTTTTCATTGCATTAGCATTAAAAGATTTTGCACTGTGCATCACGAAGACAATGATGACGGGTCTGCTCCAACTGGAGAATTCTCATGTTACAGTTCATTCGTCATGGATACGTTGGGTATTTAAGTATCTTTGAATATTACGTTCACCACAGAATTAGGTTGGAAACTAAAAGCAAAGATGACGCTTAGTAATCTAATCATCATATACTAGAAAACGTTTCGGAGACCTGCTCCATCATCAGTTCTAGGTTGAGCACGTTTGTACACGATCTTCATGCGAATTCAGTAACTTTTTTGAGTAAGACACTCATATGAAACGGGCGTGCAGGAAACATAGCCGTGCGAATAGAGGCTTCTTGATTTCAGATTTTCAATTCTATTTCCGGAAAACAACGCGATTCTGGCCCGGGAATTTTAGTGTGCCCAGACATGTTCTTTACTTTTGAAACATGACCACTAACACAAGCATATCGTTAGGGTCAAAGGTACACAGAATAGACAAGATTTCTCAGGTCCTTCCTCACAAATTTCCTTCTATTTTTTGCGCCACGCGGAGCGGCCCACTGGCCTATACAAGGATGCAGCCCTACTACTCAAGGCTGTAGCCCTACTACACCAGGCTGTAGCCCTACTACACCAGGCTGTAGCCCTACTACACAAGGATGTAGTTCTACAACACAAGGCTGTAGCCCTACTACACAAGGCTGTAGCCCTACTACTCAAGGCGGTAGCCCTACTACACAAAGTTGTAGCCCTACTACACAAGGTTGTAGCCCTACCACAATTAAAATGCTTCAGTTATTATTCTTCAGTTATTGTTTCTCTTATGAAAGAACACAATTAACCTAGTTAAGTTTTTTCTCTCGACACGCCAAAGTTCGAAAAACGGAAATGCACCATGAAGATGCTGCTGTTGTTAGTAAAAGTTGAATGCAGCCTTGTAGCATATATGTATACATAACGTCACGCCTGGTTCTTCGCGCCAGGCTAAATGCAACCTTACAGCGGAAATAATTTAGTCTGTAATACAGGTTGAATTGAATCGTAGAGTTTGGGATTGAGGTTTTGTTCGGAACTTGAATAAATGTACACGCAAGTGTAAAAAAATGAACAACTGTTTACGCAATATTGAGCTCAATTTTGATTTAAGTTAGTCCTTTCAGGGAGGGTTGAACCCGAGTTAGCTCGGAATTTCTCTGGAGCTTGTCTCTTCGGGAGCTATCTTCACAAAATTTGCTTCAGGTAAGCCTATAAAAATTGGAAAACTTGACAGCTTTCAATTCTGAATTCGACAATTCCGACTTCGTCAATTTGGACTGGTCAAACGAGTCAAAATATCAGCATTTCTCGGAAGCGCTAACGTTGTCAGGAAATACTTCTTTCCCGAACTCGAATCTCTCTTCAAACGATTTCGTCTCCCATTACCCAAATGCAAACGTGTAGCTTTAGATCTACATGTGCTGATTCCCAGAAGACCGTGTAACGATTTTAGGCATTTTGCTGACATGCTGTACATTGTTTAGTATTCATGTTACTTGCATTTCATTGGCCGCAAGGCGCGCTGGAGTATCCTTTCACACAGACCAGGAGTATTTACCAGAGACGGTAAGCTTTGAGCGGCGTTCAGTACTCGAATGGCTGAATTTCCGTTTTAAAACTCCCGCCTGTCTATTTCCGGAGTGAGAACAGTTGTCATCCCCTTTGGATAGGAAATAGGTTAGTTTAGTTCGGTTTGTCTATCACATGCTTTGAGGACTGGCGTCCCCAGGGGGCTTTATTAGGTTACCTCAGCTATAGATAGTCCATCGGGACTTCTAGATTTTGTTACGCCCACTTCATTTCTCTCTGTTTTCATACCTTCTTCATAATCTCTTCTTTTTCTTCTCGCCCTTTTCATTTTTATTAGCTGTGTTTGTTTGCAGTGGATCCTGTATGGGACCACGCAATGTGTATAGCGTCCCCATTCTCTATATTCAGTACTAAATGGTAACTTCTCTTCCTTTTTTTGTGTCACACTTCATGTGTGTATGGAGCCTTAAGCCAACTGATAATCTAATCATGTCATTTGAGTTACACGTGGACATAGTATACAAATTTGTAAATCTTCTAACCAGTCACATGTTTCTAACTCGTATCCTAGTTTTCCAGCATATGTTAGAGGAAACATATATTTGGACTGAAAAAACTTTTATTACAGAGTATACCATATGTACCAGGACACATAACTAAGAATAAAATATAATTTCATAACTTATATTAAATTTTCATCCAATTTAACACGTTGACTCCGATTCTCCACACAGGTAAAATTTCATGCCGACAAATATCTCTACTGTGAATTTAAAAATGAAGGATTTTAGTTCAACAAGTTTGGTTACTCTATTAATTTTCTTTCTAATCAGAACTAGCTTATTTCGATTGATGAACACGAATTTGAAGAATGCTCGAAAATTTGTATTTATACATGATAGTGCTTTGGTTACAATAGGTTAGATTAGATGATCGCGTGTACCATATATATGACCCACTTCGGAGTCAAAGTGTTAAGTGCATTTGAAAGCGCATGCAGAATATATAAATGAATTTTAAAAATATTTAGTTACCCAGCCTCCATTTACCGCCACAGCTTTTATATATTAACATATAAAGGCGGTGCCTTCGAGTTTTTAGTATGTCTTAGCAAGATTTGAGTGGCATCTCAGCCCATTCTTCTTTAGGAAGTTCAGGGAGCAAGAATATAACTTGCTGATTTCCATGTGATATCAAGTAACTGTGCGTAGTTGGAGAGGGTAAAAATAATCTCGTTCAAAAAACTTTCTGAAAATTTTATCTTACCTTCAAATGGTGATGCGTTGAATTAGGGAAGAACTTGCATTCGCTGTAAAATCTATTTTTCCAAGGCCGCTTCGTCATCTCCGCCCTGCGAATATTAAGGCCCTTTTGTGTCCGTTTTAATCTTGCACCGCAGTTTCTCTTCTGGCCGACAATCAATTATTTCTTTGCGTGAACACATTCAGGAAAAGTAGAAGCGTAGCTTCACGACGCACAGATCAAATGCACCTAAGAACACAGAAGCGGTGCGGTTATCATTCGTGCGATCCTATAACTCGGAACGTTGTGGTTATTTCCGACAGCAGTGTAAAGCGGATTCTTCACACTCATCTCAACTTTCATCCGCGCGAATTGGCGGTGGCGCAAGAACTTTCTCAATGCGATTTTGTTAGCAAACGGAGCAGCAGGATGGCGTCAGACGCGGCGCGCTGTGCACTCGTAATGAGAGTCGTGTGGCAACAATTGAATGGGTGCCTGATCTCCCTGAAATGCGAGCTTTGGTGGCCGGTGTGCTGGGCCGATTTGGCTCCATGTGATTTTTTTTCCGGCCATCTTTGATCCACTGTGTACACGGATCGCTGAAAAACTTTGGCCCGACTTTGCCTGACAAACACCAAGCAATAACAGATATTCCGATTGATTGCTATGCTTGAGAGAGCTGACAGGAATTCATAAAATCGGGTACTGCAATGTACTGACAGTGGAGGCGAGCACTTAAGCAACGTAATGTTTAAAACATCGTATATCTAAAGTTGAAGTTTATTTGTATTCAGAAAAATATGAATTATATCTGGAGAACTTCTACCTCTATAACTTTTCGAATCAGCACATTATTTTGCTGTACCTTGAGTCCTTAATATATTGAGGTTTATAGTTCGTCTTGCCTGGAACTGACTGTAGAGTTTTTCTGTAAATTTTCTATCTGTGATATATCCGGTGATTGACTAGACAGTGTCAGTACATACTTTGGTATTGTAGTTTTAGAATCATTCACGAATTACCTTCGCAGTATATTTAAGATCTTCGTTCTGTTGAAGCAGCTACTGAGATCTAATATCCAGTTCCTCAGGAGACATCTACGAAGTATCTTCTAAAATCTTACGATATTCACCTTTATCCAAGGTTCCTTCCATTATTTCCAATTGTCCAGTACCATTAAATGCAAAGCAGGTGCACACCATTATGTTCCTGCCACCACTGTACAGTTGGGGAGGTATCTTTTCGATACAGGCGTTCCATCTTTCCACCGAGATTGCGCCACCTCATTATGGCCATAAAGCTCTATCTTGTTTTCATCCAACCACAATATTTGTCGAAAAAATTATTGTGCCCCAAATTTACTTTTGCAAACCACAATCTTGATTTCGAATGACGTTTCTTCAAAAATAGGGTCTAGCAATGAGATCGTGATTGCAGGCCTTGCTGTTGAAGTTCATTATTGGTCGTTTTATTTCAGGTATGATTCCAGTGGCACTATAGGACTTTTTGAAGTTCATCGCTTGCTACAAACGGACTAGTTTCAACCACACGTAACATGTTTCACAAACTTCGTGCTGAAATCGTTCGGGGGGCTCCAGATCTTGTGGAATTTTCCATTTTCAGTCATTTTCCATTTTTCACAATGCAACCTACAGAGCTTAACTGGATATTTAGGTTCTTTGAAATGTTCCTACAGCTCATGGAGCACTGTGCGCAGAAATGATACGACTTTTCGCATTTGTATATAACTTTTTTGCTACGGCATCTTATGATGGCTGTAAAAAGGTTTTTCATGTAAAACTAAGCCTAAAATCTCTTGTTACTATGGCATCACTTGTGTATGGCACTTCGGTTTTTCCACAAATTTCTGATAACTTAAACTGTCCAAACTTGAAGAAATCAGGTATATAAAGTTTTTTTTTTGAATGTGTCCAAAGACTGTTTCGCCGAGTATTTTACAGATTTTTCTCTAATTTTGCAATTTAAAGAAACATTTTACTATCGATGTTCATTGATGTTTTAATTCATACTTTTTGTTTATTATTTAAGTTATATTTAGTCACACGTTTATATTTATTCAGAAACTACTGTTAGATGACTTTCTCGCATTAATCATACCATCTGTTTCACTGACCTAAGAGGAAGGATTCTTTCATATCACGAGTAAGCTAAAAACTGACCATAGTACACTATTCAAAGTTTTATTGTGTTGTTTTTAAAATTAACAAAGAACTTGAGGAAAACTTTAATTTGAAAAAAGGACCAACGGAGCAGCACAAACGATATGAACTGTTATTGCTCTAAATCAGTGAAACAAAAGTCAGTGTTACTGTTATAAGTCAGTGTTGTTATCTCAAGTCAGTGAGGCTAAGTCAGTGTTATTGTTATAGGTCGGTGGTTTTGTCTCAACTCAGCGAGGCGAATTTAGTGTTGTTGCAAGTCAGTGAGGCGAAGTTAGTGTTGTTGCAAATCAGTGAGGCGAAGTCAGTGTTGTCGTCGCAAATCAGTGAGGCGAAGTCAGTGTTGTCGTCGCAAGTCAGTGAGGCGAAGTCAGTGCTGTTGTCGCAAGTCAGTGAGGCGAAGTCAGTGTTATTGCCACAAGTCAGTGAGGCGAAGTCAGTGCTGTTATCGCAAGTCAGTGAGGCGAAGTCAGTGTTGTTATTGTAAGTCCGGGAAGTAAAACATACGGAGGTCAGGACAGAGTGAACGGATGATCCAGGAGTCCGACTCCAGGTCCTTTGTAGTGGGCGTTTAGCCGTATTTTCATTCGGAAGTTGAAGAAAATACTCTCCCTGTTTGCGCTCACGTCAGCGACTCCAGCCTTCAATTCTTCACTGGGAGCCTGGGTCTGAATTTAGGAAGACGTCCACAATGGCAGCTTTTAATTCTACGGGGCCGTCAATGCAGGAATTAAAGCGGGGCCGCACTTTCCTCATTTTCCGACCGGAACTTTGAACTCAATCGAAGTTTAGGAGCAAAATTTCGGCTAACTCAAGAGAAAGCTTCTAGCTTTTTGCTCGAACTTCAATGAAGAACGACTGCTTAAACGAATTTGTTCCAGGTCTCGCTTAGAAGGTCGTTTTTGTGTTACTTGCTCCCGACTCTCCGAATTAAACGAAGTTTATTGTTCGATTGTCAACAGCTGGTGAAGTAAAGCTGGCACAAAAGAATTGACGGTTTCCTTTCATTTACAATGGTGGACCCGTGTCATGCATGCATCTCTACAGCGTAGTGAATTTTGACGAAATTCTATGGGAAGTACTCTAGTAAAGCACGCACGCGACCAATCCTCACACAGAAAGAAAAATGTAAGTAAATGACGTAGGTGGATGATGCGCGAGGTTATTTTGAATAATGCTAAAGTCAGCGCTGTTGAAGAAAGGAATTGGTTACAAATTTTACAGAGGAAGGTATGCTGCATGCTGTTTAAGCTGCAGTTTTATTCTAAATCGAATATTAACTAACAAGGACTTTAAATGTCGCTTGAACATCGTGTCAGTGTACAAAGGAAGTCGTACATTTTCTTAATGAGACCAACGGTGAAACTGCGTATCCGTACCTAAAATTGCCATAACTTTTAAATTCAACTCATGCAAGAAAAAATCGTATGTAATTAATGTAAAACAAAAATATACATGCAATTTTTTTAAACGTTCAAGCATTTTTTTGGAACATTTGTAAGCCAAAAGCTTCCCGTTTGTGCTATTATTTAGTCTAGGTAATTCTGTGTTTGCACTTGCAAAATTGAAAATCTGCTAGAAGGTATTTTTCGAACTCGCCAGATTTTGATTTACATATACGAAGCTGATGATTCACTTACATACGTTTTTCAGTACACCCAAGACATTAATTTTCTTCCAGTTCAGGTTTTTGAAGTGTGTCTGTAATGTCGAGCAGCGTTGCTCTGTTGGTAGCGCGCCTGTTTTCTAGTCAGGTGAATCCGGGTTCGAAACCCAGGGCGTACTGCTTAGCTAAGGAAAATAATATTAAGCTCGATATTCCCGAAGAGGCGGCTCACCAGTGTGGTCCAGGGTCAGGAACCCAACTGCTTCCAAGACGCGTGGTATTTTACGTATTTTGCTGCATTGAGCTTGAGTGCCATTTACCTATGTTTGATTGCTATCATTAGCTCTAGACTCTGACGCACATGTGCGTCTTCGTTGATTATGTATGGGCTACAAGTGCTTTTACTTTGTGGAGTAACTGTGATAAGAAAAATTGCCATTTAAAGGCTCATTATGGAACAATGGAACGAAACGAACTTTCATGGTTTCAGCGCTTATGTTAAGCTTCATCGACCAAAAGAAACATATAAGAGTACAGTCCCGTTTATATTTTCATAACTACGCTTCTTGTTCTACGTATAGAAGGTAAATGCAGTCATTTTGCATGCAATTACTCCTATAAATATGGCTGGAACTAGTTTTTCATTCAAAGCTAAATACAGCCTTTACGCAGAAATAGTTTCGTGCTTATGGGGTAAACACTGAAATTACGCGAGCTTCTAGCGCTCTTCGCCCAGCCGTCGCTACATCGCAGTCAAGAGTCCTCGAAATTGAACACAGTACGGCAGAGTGGACGGACGTTTTTAAAGATACTTCAGGAAGATTTGTGTACCAGTTTGTACTCAAAGTTACTGCTCGTAAAATGCATATCAAAACATGCGAAAGTTACTCCCTCGAGCAGTCCTGAATCATGGAGACCTTTGTGTTTCTTCATCTCATAATCAAACAATGCAGAATTTTCTGTGCTCTCTCTTCACTCTGCAGTTTATCCTGCCTCCATTGGAAATACTAGTCGCCACTGCGGTAACGGAAGACTTCTGATCATGCCAAAGACATGAGGCGTTGTGTGCATGATAGGGTTGAAAATAAAACGTATTTAAATACTGAGGAAACCTTCGACTGCACATGAATCTGGAATAAAATTTGCCTTTATACGTAAATAGAAACAAATTATACAGAATTTTCGTATCTAGAAAGACCTGGGCTTAGTTACCAAGTGCAAAACTACCGTAACGTATCTTCCAGTAAAGCAGGAATGCTTGAGCGTGAGTTATACAATATATTAACGTTATGCTCCGTACCTGTATGAGATGCTGGACTTATGTATGGTCATTCACTAAACATTTGTTACTTTTATTGTAATTATGTGTTATAATACAAATTAAATTGCTTTCTGTATAAAGATAATGTTTACTTAACAACAGAATAAAGCAGCTGTGGGCATAATTGAATAATTATCTCATAAAATGAAAGCCTAATGTAATTCAGTTGGTATTATTGTATTAATTAGAATACAATCCCTAGGCTTACGATCAAAGCTTGACATTTACATTGAAGCTACCAGAGGAGTCTTAGTGAATTGAAAAGCAAGGACCACTCTTTAACGAGTGTTTGGAATTAATCAGATCATCAATGTCTATTAAGCAATCAGTATCCATTAGGGAATAGAATCGGACTCTATAAGCACGTACATCTTTTCAACCAGAGCTGGAACAGCGCGACGGGTTTGGCGGGGAGTCCTCTCGCTCTCATCGATGGGTTCTGGATTTGCTGTCCATTCATTAGCATAGGATTCATGGCTGACCGCTAATCAGCTCAAACGATGCCTGCTAATTCACTTTGACTTGACTTTATGAGTCGCTGACACGTGCTAGACAGCGTTCAGGCCTCCAAAAATAGATTGACTGTCGAAGGAAAACCGAGCTCTGCCAAACAGAGTGTCGCGCCAAGTTTGGTGATGGTTGAACTCGTGCCGTACGGAAACTGTTTTCATCGATCGACGCTCAGATGCGATGGGCTACAAATTTTGGCAACTACTCCCTCTGCTATCCATTTTTGCTTCTACATAGAAACAACCACTTTGTGTATTTTTCCATGCTCTCTAACAACTGGACATTTGAAAAAATGCGAAAGTGCTTTGTGATTGGGTAAAACAATTTTCGTAGTCCTGCTGGTCGTAGTGCGAATAAAAACTAGATTGGATTTGAATTAAACCCATGTGCTCTCCACAATCCTACACGAATGTTCAACTAGAAGTAGAAGTGCAGCTTGGGACGCACTTCTACCCAAAATTGAATGTCATTCTCTGAAAATCGGGTGGTCACATTTGATAAGATGAGGTACGCAGTGGTCTCGTATTTTATGTGGTCTCCGGTACGAAGCGCAGTTCTTTTCTAGCTAATTTTATTTTTAGGAAAAAATCACACACAAAATATAGTCGCTGTCACATTGTTCCACTTGCTTACGTTTTTATTGAATGCATCATCTTTTCATTGGGGTTTTCGGTTACCCAAAACTATATGCTTGTTGCAAGTAACATACCTGACATAACTTACAGCACCTCCAACATGCTGCTAGCTACGTGTCTGTTTCAAGCAACATGCTTGCTGCAAGCTACATGCTTAATACTAGTTACTTGCCTGTTTCAGTCTATATGCTGCTAGCTACAATGTTGCTATCTACATACATATTCCAAGCTACGTGGTACTAGATACAAGGCTGCTACTGCCTACCATGTTGCAAGCTGCATGCTCGCTGCAAGCTAACATGATATCAGGGTGTGCAAGTAGGAACGTTTGTTGCGGGGGTTCGAACCCCTACCGTGCTAGCAACTAACTTCTTCACGCAGGGAGCTCTTGGATGGCCGTCGGCTTGCACGCGCGTTGCCTATGATCTGCCGTTGAAATGCGCCTTTAGACACCCGTATACCCGCATGCCTGGGGCCATCGAGCTGTGAGAGCGAGCGAGAGCCAGGGAAACAGTCGGAGTTGCAGGCCTCTAAGATGGCTCTTTCTATTGTTATGCAACAAAGGACTGTCTGGTCTTCAGGGCCGGGCGTTCACGAGGTCTGGCCTGGCTTAGACCACGTCATTAAAAGAACCTTAAGCATGAAGCATCACACACCAGCCAACACTCTAACTTTTGCCTTCTCCTCCTTGAAGCTTGCAGAAACACCTCAGTTTCAGATTAGTTTTTACCTGGTGCGTTACGCCTTCCAAATTGTGAGTAAATTTATAGAAGTGTTTACATGCCCAAGACTTGAAGGGTTGGTGCGTTTGAAAGGAGTGCGTCACGTAGCGGTGAGGCCTTGAAACACCAAGATGACTTGCCGAGCGTAGACGAAGGAATTTGTGTTTTTCGATACCGTCGTCAACTTACATGAATTGTACGTACTTTCAGTAAGAGCACTTTCGATGACCGAAAACAAATACAGCTTTGATATCACTCGAATTTTTCAAATGAATTAGTTTTGAAAGCACCTCATTTTTACGAAACGATTGATAGGTTCGTGGTACGTTATTGTTCATTTTCGATATAGCAGAAAATTAATGCAAGAGAACCTATTGTACATATCTTGGATCGAACGCATCTCAGGATTTGTGTCGATTGTAGTTTTCTCTTTAGGATTTTCAGGGTAATATCACTGCTGCTTAATAAGAGAGGAGTTAGAACGCTTCACACTATCAGTGAATGTTGACGTGATCTTATACTCACTAAATTTTATTGCTCAGTAAATATGCATCCCATTTTCAGCGAGCGCGGCAACAACTTTTATTCTCAGTTGGTGCAGCAACCACTTTTTTCAGTCACGGTAAGTGCTCCAAGAATTTTAATGAATCTTGTTTGGTGCAACAAACCCTTTCCTTAGTCTCAGTAAGTGCTCCAAAAACTTTTATAAATCATGTCTGAAACAACATCAGCTTTCTTCAGTCATAGTAAGAGCTCTAATGAATCATGTTTAGTGCAGCTACAACTTTTCCCATTCTCACGAAGTGCTCCAAAAACACTTTTTAATCTTGTTTAGGGCAGTAACATCGCTGCCAATTACCAGAGTGTACTGCAACAAGGGTTTAATTGGTCACTGGTTCTACTGTTACTGTAAGGGGTTCTACTGTTACTGTAAGGGGTTCTACTGTTACTGCATGGTATCACCACATGGTCCTATAACTGTGTGTTGCAACATGGTTTTCGACCTGATGTATCACGACTGCTCTGTACCACAATTCTCAGAGTGATGGCCAGTCATGCGTAAATTACCCACGGAATTTCATGCACAATAATTATTTATCAGTAAAATGTTGCTCGTCACTCCTGCACTAACCGCTTTGGTCGCCCTAGCATGCTCATTGTGATTTGAGTTTGACGAGAAACGTTGATGTCTTCGTAGAAACGGCATTCGGCATGCTGTGATAAATGAAATCGATAACGTTCTATGGGTAACTTTTCGAGCTTCTTTGTAGGCTTTCGCCGAAAATTTGTTTGCGTTTTCTTTGACTGAATGGAATGGAAAAATATTCGTAGGTTTGCATGAATGTATTACTTATTTCTATTGTACTTAAATTGGGAAGCAGTATTTATAAACAGCTTACGATACTTTCCCGCTTTTTCACGTTTACTATTTTCACACTTCAAAAAAAGCATACGTGCTCGAATTTTATCAAATGCAGTTCAGCGCCCGCTACGACTAAACCATGTAATGGTAGCCCTAAATGCAAGGTGACGTGGAGGAGAGACTCTTAGTCTTACGTCCATTGAGGAAAATGGAAGGCAAACTGCCGGGTATGAGAAACTAGAGGTTACCATTTCAGGGTCAAAGCAAGCGGTATTTTCTTCGTACAGTGATTCAAATGCGCGATTTGCCTCTAAGCGATTTCCTTCTCACAGCGATTTAAGTGCGCGATTTCTCTCGGAGTGATTTCCCTCTCACTGTGATTTCCTTATCATAGCGATTTCCCTATCAAAGCGATTTCCTCTCGCAGCGATTTCCCTCTCGCAGCGATTTCCCTCTCGCAGCGATTTCCCTCTCGCAACGATTTCCCTCTCGCAGCGATTTCCCTCTCATAGCGATTTCCTTGTCTGAGCGATTTCCCTCTCGCAGCGATTTCCTTGTCTGAGCGATTTCCTTGTCTGAGCGATTTCCCTGTCTGAGCGATTTCCCTCTTGGAATGATTTCCCTGTCTGAGCGATTTCCCTCTCGCAGGGATTTAAATGGGCGCACGAATACAGCGAGTCACTTCAGAAAAGGCCGCCGGATCTTAGCTTAGTTTTTCGCTGGTAATGAGCTCTAAGTTATTAAAACGTGCTCGATCAGCGCCATTAATTACAAGTTTCATGTTCCGAAGGATGACTCCGATCTATCGTTGACAAATAATAATGACTTGCTCATCGAAAAGTCTTGGAAATGTAGAACAGAGGAAATGATTTGCTTGTTGGAAGTTACTTCGCTCCCTATTATTTTGCAAAAAAGTGTCCAGACCTCCGGAAATTATCGACAATTACATCTGTTAGAACCAGGACCTTCAGAAGAGGGTGGCAATCATTATTTCTTCAGACAAATGCTCGTCATCTCTCTGAATCAGCAAGCGCAATGGAAGTCCAATTCCTAAACATTTTATCGAATGCTGAATTGTAATCTTGCGTACCAGATCTTGAGATTTCAATATTTAATGTTAAACTCTGAGAGCATTTTACTACTCTTGTCCACTAAATTTTCCAGTATTTCATTGTATCTTGAAAATATGATCTTTCATACCAAATCTTTTTTTAATCTGTCATTTCAAATTTGAAAGCTTTACTTCGAAAACCAAATCCTAGAACTGATATTTTTGCTCGCGTAGAGGAGCGATTTTAATCCTTAAGTTAGAGTCTGGCGGCCTAATTACACCCACCGAGCCCTGACGTTTGAATTTTGCTCACCATTAACCTTCTGAGCCCCACAGGGATATCTCGGTCTCAGCCTTTTTTGGTTTGGTACGTCAAACTTACCAAACTGTGAGCACATTTGGAAAACTATGTATGTGCCCAAGACTCAAAGCGTTAAACTTTCAGAACTTCGGCATCAAGTTTTGCAAATTCAATTTTACGATTTACGTTTGCAATTTCCTCAGAGTTTCTCTCCTCCGCTTGCATTTTCGCAAGTCAAATGAAGTCCCACAATCAGTATTTTTCTCAGTAAGTGCCTCACAGACTCCCCTGCAGCGTGCGAGCTTCTCTCGATCAGACCCACAAAGGTCAACTTGCTAACTAGACTGCAGCCTGCGAGCTCGGCTTCCTTCGACTTGTTCGTTGACTTAGGCTTTCGCGTGGGCGTTGCGGCCAAGCCTGTCTTGTTGTTGGCTATATTGTCTGTCGAGTTTGGTTCCTCTTAGATTGTTGGTTGACTCAGGCTTTCGCGTGGGTGTTGCGGCCAAGCATGTTTAGTTGTTGGCTAGATTGTCCCTCGAATTTGGTTCCTCTTAGATTGTTGGTTGACTCAGGCTTTCGTGTGGATGTTGCGGCCAAGCACGTTTAGTTGTTGGCTAGATTGTCTGTCAAGTTTGGTTCCTCTTGGACTGTTGGTTGACTTAGGCTTTTGCGTTGGTGTTGTGGTGAAGTACGTCTGGCTGTGGGCTAGATCGCAACCAGAGTTTGGCTTTTTTTGGATTGTTGGCTGACACATGAGGGCTGTGCGCCTCGTTGTTTGCTTTGTTAAGTTTACGCCAAAGTTTGGCTGCTCTTTGATTGTTTGTTGACTTCGGCTTTCACGTGGCTGTTGCAAGTTTAGTTGCTTGCTGAATTGTCTTGAGAGTTTGGCTTTTCTTGAGTTATTGATTGACAGAGGTTTTCACCTGGACACCGGTGCCATGAGACTTTACGTTAGAAAATAGATCGATTGCATGAACTGACGTACATTTTCATGGCAAAAATAAGACACTGGAAATACTAGTACGCGCATGAGACGACTGTTGTAAGTGAGCAACTAATGAAGAAATCGTAGAAGACTCTGCAAGTGGCGTATCTGTGAAATAAATTAACGCTTCTCTTAAAGATTTCTCTTGCGAAAATTCTTGTCATCACTTGCGCAATTCATTCGACGAAAATGATACAAATACTCGGCTCCTCGCGTTTTCCTTAGTTTATTCCTTAAGGAGAAACATCAAAACGAAGTCGGAAAAACAGCCTATCACGTAACTATAATATTTAGCAAATATGAATGAGTAAAGAATTGCGTTAAAAAATGTCTTATGGGGATTCCACATTAAATATTACTCATGAGGCTATCGATATCTTTATCCTAGTTTCTTGGTTCACCTTCTACGTGGAAAAGACGAAGTAGGATGAATTTTGTCATGCAACACAGACAACTGAATACGGAAATCAAACAATATCGCTAGTGTATTTGTGTACGTTCAGTTGGTGAAAATTAAGGAAAATGAGATAATTTCGAAGTCTGAAATATCCTGCCTTGGCTTCGTTTAACTGCACGCTCTTCTACTATGACTAAAAGTGATGAAAAATCATATTGATGCTAGTGCCTCAGCTACTCAAAACGCTGCAATGAAGCCTTGGAGCTTATAAGTCAGATAATGACATTGAATAGGAGTGTTTTTTCGGTCGGGGTGGTCATTTGTCGCCTGCGTATTTGTGAGTCACGGAGAAACGGTTATTAATTTAGTGCTTCTGGCGCACAGTGAACGCGAGTTCGGCATTTCACCTTAAAATTTCATACACAACGCAACAGTTGTGTATGAATTCTCTCCCAGAGAATTCATTCACATGGGAACCATCATGAGAATTCATGGGAACCATCAAATTCTCTCAGATTTTTTGGCAGAGAGTTGAAGAGTCTGGGTCCCATTACAGAGAAAGA
>VOMN01008597.1:0-46887 GCA_014899125.1 Orchestia grillus
TAACTACTCCCTTATAAAGTATTTCACAATTCACAAAAAAATCAAAATTAAGACTTGTGAACTATAAAAGAAGCTAAAACAAATACTTACAATCTTGGAAAAATAAGATTTTGATAAAAATAGTCCGGGTTGATAATCCCGTTTTTTTCATGAAAATTACTGGGACCGGGATAATAACCAATAAAAAGGGCCGGGATTTGGGGGACCGGGATCCCGGTCGGTCCATAAAGACAAACCCAACTAATTTCATCCTACTGCCCATTCTACGCCCCTCGAGGGCTATTAATACAATACACTAAAAATTAATATAGGGATTTTGCAAAAATGTAGCAAAATTTTGAGATGGGAGATCTGTCTAGAAATTGTACCTGGTTTGTACAAAATGACAAATCCAGATTTAGAAATATGATCAATGACTTGGTTAAAATATGCATGACAAGCAACAGAAATTGAGATAAATTATGTTTTGCTATGTGCTTATGGTGTGTTATCTTTCATATATAATTGAATATTCAAGTTATTTTACAAATGTTCCATTAGTTTTTGTGGTCCTATCAATATGCACGTAAGAAAAAACAAACTAAAATCTGGATTTACAATTATCTGGATGTGTTTTCCTGGTAAGGTGCAGATTTTTGAAAGATTATTATATTTCTTAATAACCACCAAGTTCATTTCAAATTGAATGTAATTCTTGAAAAAGACAGGCTAAATAAATTATCAACTATGATAACCTTGATATATGATTACAGAACTCATTTATTTCATTTCATTATTCATGAGATAAGACAGTCATGTCTGTCACTTAGCATCATGCTGAAGCCCAAATCTCTGTTTTTTAAAATATCATTCAGCAAAATTAAGCAAACACATTTTGCTTAATATTTTTATAGCTATACTAAAAGCCCCGTGCATTGGTGCAAAAACAGTTTCCACATCTGTTCGACAAAAAATTTAAAAAAGGCAGGTACTAAAAGCAGAGAAAGTGAGACAAGTAGGCAGCAGCATTCACTATGTAGTAAATTACTTTCCAAATTTTACTAACACATAATCCAATTGAATCAATGCACACAATGGATGTAGTTAAAATAATAGGAAAAGATCTACTCATTCTAAAATCATGTCTTGGAGATTTCCATTTGTGTTAACTGTTGCAAATTCCCAGCAAGTTTTTAGAATGAGTATATTTAGTATTTGAGAGATTTTTTATGGTGACATGTAATGATGAGACCAACTCGCTATGTTGCTCCCACAATAAAAAAATGGTGTTACTGAAGAGCAACAACACAGCTTGACACAGATGTTATCTGAAAAGAACTCATACAGGAAACAGAATTGTTCAACTTATACATGATGCAAGATGTACAACACCCCACCACTATATTAATAAAAAAAGGATTCTTAAATAGAGATATAGTGAAATAATTGGCTAATGTAGCCTACAAAATAATCACCATGAATATTGAATACAAAAACACTACCTATGCTGAAAAAGTACCAGGTATACCTATAGAGTACATTGTTCTAAAATCAAACCAAGCATTTCAATTTTGTTACAGAAACTAAACCTTCAGCTTATGCTACTTTTTTGTGAATGAAGTTTTCTTATAAACAGCATGAGTAATGCTTCTTTCAGTACCTACTGGACCTGCACCCAACCCAATTCATTATAAGGAACAGGTTAATTAGGCAATCTTATAGATACCTAATATCCTTACTGCTCCATATTTTTAACCATTTACATGTAGTCAGGCACAATTCATAAAATAAATGCTAAAACATAAATTAAGTCATTCCTGATCAATAGTTATTTTCAACAACTGAAAAAGTGATCACATTTTGACAACTTAGAACTCAAATTTTCATCAATCAAGATACAACAAGCCCTTATAATGTCACCATTCAAGGCTGCATGCAGAATCATAATGATTTTACAAGGCTCTTGTTTATCTTATTCTCCCATAATGCTACCAAAAGTAATTCACAAATACTCACCCAACCATAACTCTGAGGTCCTCTTTTTTCCTTTCAATTGTATTCCTGATTTTCTTTAATTCATTGACAACTTCTTCAACAGTAAGTGTCTGAAAAAGCTTTTCAATATCAGCTTCAGACTTCATCTCGACTGTTTTATTATAATTCAACAAATAGATTGGAAACCTGAATAGAAGAATACAAAGACTTGTTAGTAGCAAAATCATAAAGTAGAAATTGCAAGAAATTCTAAATCAAAATAGATCCAAAACACTGCTATACTTTGATTCTAAACACTTTTATACTTAAGCTAAACAATAACAAAATAATTTCTTTTTTATACAAAATATAACAGTTCAACTGACCAGAATAACAAAAGACCAGAGGGAATGTTATGCCAGAGACAGTTGTTGACTTGTTATGCAACATCACTTGTCACAACTCACTCAGCACATCTTATGGCCACCCTTGTGTATCAAAACGACAATACATTTGTTTCACACATCTTAAACCCTTTCATTTCTCCATACCTCATGAAACAAACATTTCAACATGCACCCACAGCACTCATACCTCTATATTTATAGAACTCATACAAAATCCTACCAGGTCCACTAGCTTTCTCACACTTCACCTTTTGTAAAAAAATCTCCTCATATGTAATTTTACCTTCTATGTGCAAGTCATGTTAACCAATCTGGATATTCACATCATTCAGAACAATTCTTTGCTCATTCATTCCACCTATGTCTTCCTAAATTCTTCAACTGTTTTAACCATTTGCAACTCACTGTACATAGTGTACAACCATTAACTACAAGTTTGTGCACATGTACTTCATTGCATCTATTACTTCCTTGTATGAATTTATACCAATCTTTAATTCTATTTGGATCTTTTCTTTTCAGCTTTTAATCTGGATTTGCTTTTCAATCTTAGCCTCAAAATTTACTTTAGTGCCACTCATTCAAAGATGCTTGTTCTGTATTCATAAACAGAACTTGTACATTTCAGCCAAGACTGCTGTACCAGAATATGCATTTCGTTTTCTTCTTCTTCTTCATGATTAATTGGAGCGTAGAATGCTAGTCCATGCAGCTCCATGTCCTCAATTGTGTTTTCACATAACAGAAGCCAATCCTGTAAGATAGCAGCACATCAACAAGAAGACCATCAAGTTGTGATGGGCACAAATTATCAGTTAGAGCATTGATTGCATTGACCAGTGCTTATAATTGACCATAGGATGGATGGTAGAGGTTCCTTTGACAGGGCAGCCAAACCCTGGAATTTCAGCAGCCCACCTGTTAAGGCCGAGCACCTTAACCACGCTGAAACCCCATTGGGCAGCAATGTGGCACGCTCGGACATGTTACATTAACTACTGTATATATTCATATGCGGGTAATTGATTAAATGGTAGCAACAAGTGCAACTAGCTTGTACTTGAAGGTCCAGCCTGGGCTGCTCAACCTGGAGATTCTTCTGGGGTCTACAGGCAGGAAAAACAAGTAATTATGACAATTGTCAGCACATGGAAGCTACTCCTGTGGGCAAGCTCTGAAGGAGAAAAACACAAGCACAAGGCATGGGAGGCCTCCCTATTTTGCTGACCACTGACTGTCAGCAGACCTAAAATTGCCAACCCTAATTTGCTGACCATTGACCAGCTGACAGTCAGCAAATAAGGGATCCCGGTCAGTTGCTGACAGTCACCACCTCCTGCTGACCAGCTTGCAGATTGTCTGTACCTCTTGCTGAAAAGATTGCTGACCATCTGCAAGCGGTAAGCTGGTCAGCAGAAAGTGCGGACCATCTGTAAGCTGGTCAGCAGGAGGTGCTGACCATCTTCAATCAATGGAGATGCAGACCATTCCCTAGCTGGCCAGCAGGAGAGACTGCTCACCGATTTGAAATAGGTCAGCAAAGTGGCTGCTGATGATCAGCAATTGATTGGGATCCCTCATCTGCTGACCATTGACCGTTAGCCGGTTGGCTGTCAGCAAATTAGGGTTGGCAATTTCGAATCTGCTGATGGTCAGCGGTCAGCAAGATACGGAGGCCCAGGCTTTGGTAACAGGGAAGCAGCACCCTTTACAAGGGCAATTTTACACAATTGCCAACTGGAACTGCGCAGAAAGCTGACACCAATCCCCACGCACTGCTCAGAGTAAAATTACTTTCCTTGAATAGCATGATTAATGTTAGTACCAAAAGAGGTTAGTCACATTTAGTCTATGGTATTATTTAGGACTAGGAGAAGGTAAGTCAAAAAGTAGTTGAGCTTTTTGCATGATACATAAATATATATATATATTTTTTATAAAATGATTTACAAGTTTTTGAGCTTATTGATGGCTGCGAGAAATTTAGCTACAGCTTCAATGATGCTGCTTTGGGTCTGTTCAGGGAAGGGCTTTGACTTTTCTTCTTCTTCTTCTTCTTCTTCTTCTTAGTGATTAGTGGAGCTGAGAAAGTAAATCCATGTAGTTCCATGTCATTGGTTGTTTTTTAAAGTTGCAGAACCAGATCTGTAAGATATAAATAATTCTGATGATGGGATATGCAAGATATCAGTTAATGAACATTGTTATATTCAAACATTGAATTCATTGCTTTTAGGACAGAAGATATGTGACATTTGTGTTCAAGAGGCAACCAAGCCTGTGGGGTTTTGGCTGCCCACCCATTTAAGGCCAAGCATCAGAATCGTGTCAAAACCCCACTGGGCAGCAACATGGCACGCTTGGCTGTATTTCATCTGTCAGTATACAGATGGATAAATATGAATGTTACAGAAGTTCAAAGTAACTTATTGAGTAGCAGTAAAACAGGTATTAGATTGAGTACTCAATTCGTCCTTTGTGAGTAACTGCAGCATGCCCAACGCTAGGCTGCACATGAGTTGCCGAGTTTACATAAAAGTCCAGCCTGGGCCGCACAGCCTGGAGCTTCTTTGAGCTCAATGGCAAGAACCAATATGAACATCTAGTACAATATTTAAGGTTATAAAAGCAGCTCCTGTGGGTGAGCTCTGAAGGAGGAAAAATGAATGCAGAGTATGGGGAACAGAGTAGCAGCAGCCTTCACAGAAGCAGGAAAGCTGCACAAAGAGCCACCACCATGCTCCAAGCATTGCTGTGCTATATTTTTTTTGCTGAAAAATCAAGTTAGTACCGACAGCTTTCAGTCACAGTTAATCTATTGTTAAGAAAAAACGTATAAACGTATATATACATATATAGGGATGAATTTAGAGATTTTCAAGTTCGTTGATAAACAGGAGAAATTTTACAAGTGCCTCAACAATTTTTTTCTGAATCTGTTCTGGAAAGGGCCCTCCTCCAAGCAGGTTTTTAACTGTGATTGGGACATTTAATAAGGTTACTGTATCAGTAAGGGTAAATCGTTCTACAAAATGACTAGGACAGCTCAGTAAAAGATGATCAATAGTCTTCACAGAACCATATTCACAGTTAGGTTGATCAGCCAAATTAAAACGAAACAAGTGTGACTTTCCACCTGCATGACCAACACGAAGTCTTTTGATTTTTCGACCGATTACAGCGAAAAACGATAGTCCAGGTGTCACGTAAACATTTTACAGTTGCGCTCCGCTATACCGGAAATATTGTCGGTTATTGGTGTAGTGTATTAAATTTATTTAAATAAATTACTACCGTATTCAGACGACGGCAGATTGCCCATTAATAACCCAAGTTTTTGCTAACAATAAAAATTTACTTTCAGATAACCTGCACAGGGATTTAACAAAGCCCTTTGATCAAATAAGACAGATATTTTTTCCTGCTACAATAACCAATACACCAATGACTTTCCACCCCTAGTCTGCGAGACGAAGAAAAAAAGTGTGAAATATCGCCACAACCTTAACTAGTCATACAATTTCATGCGTCCTTTCTGATCTAAAGATCACCAATCACACTAAATTTTTAATTAAAACAGACAAATCCCATGGAACATATCAAACACTTTAATTTTTGCAACAGAATTGCCAAAAAGGAACGTAGAATACAATTGGCTAACGAAAAATAGAAATACTAAAAATTCATCATGTAGCGACGTAGTCCACCTTCCCAGCGGGAGATCGCTCTGCCCGCTGCAGTCGGCTGGAGTCTCAAACGCGTCATCTTGAGATACCTCTGTGATATCGTCGGCAGGTACCACTTCTACAGCCCCGGGGTCCTCTGGTTATCTGTTCATGACTGTTTCACAACCATTTTCCGCATATCTAAGATGTCCGTAAGATTACCAACGCTGGATAAATTATCATCAAAATACAACCTCCATATGTGATATCTTTATTCTCTTACAAGGGTCTTAATAATATTGTAATTTTGTCCACAATTCTATTTTATTTCCACTTGGTTGATATGCTACCCTGAATTCTTCAATGACATTCGATTTGTCCAAACAAGATTTCATGAGTTCTGAGAGAAATGCAGCACCGTTGTCCATCAACAGGTCATCAATTGGACCTCTTAAAAAAACATCCAAAATCCCTAGTCTCAAATACATAATTTCTTCTTAGTTCCTTATATATAGCTTGTCTAGTGGGCCCACAATCTACTATATATAAACTATGCAATAGCTTATTATGAGTTACATCAATAGCTAAATGGGCTCCTTGGCGTACTGCTAGCATGATGGCCTCGAAACCGAGAGAGCCCTGGTTCAAATCACGGCATAGTCCGGGCATTTTCACGTAAGCAGGGAGTCTTTCCCTTGGAAAAGGAAGTTTAAATCACACATTCCTCACATACCTCACCGCACCAGTAGCTGTGAGGCAGTGAAAACCCAACGGTAAAACGTGGTTGAATTAATAAAGGTTCTAAATGTTTTTTATTCTTTGATCGTGAAGTGGCTCAGTGGCGCTGCTTCATATTTTGGCTACCGATTTAAAATATCGCTCGCCTGTGTGAGGTTCTGCTGCCATTAGTCACTTGAACTTGCTGGGCAGGGTGGGAGGCTCCGTAGTTCGGCTGTGTGACCAAGCAATGCTTGTTGATCTCGAGCAGAGGCAAAAGGTCGCTGGTCTCCGTATTTTAAAATATAAACCATAACGAGGTTCACTGGCAACACTCGAGTCCGTTTGCGCTTTGGTTGCCTTTGAGGATCACACGCCTTGTTACTGCTGCGGATTCTCTAAGCCTGGAGCCTGTGATGTGGCGCACTCTGTAGCTTTCGCGTTGTTTTGTTTCTTTTTTTGCAGATCTTTGGTGTAGGCCGCCTCAGAATGTTGCTGAGCGTGGGTATCTGAAGTCTTCTGTGATTGGATATTGGGGGACTTTCTCTAGCAGCGTGTTTTGATTTCAGGAGGCCAAACTTGTTTTTTAATCAGTTACATATAAAAATTTACATATAAAAACTGTAAATTTAATTGTACAGTAATATATATGTCACTTTGGTGTCCCGTTTAATTCCTTAACGAGTTATTCAGAGGAAGAAAGAAAAGAAAGAAAAATAGTTTATTCCGAAATCAGTTACATCCGAAGTATATACCTTTTGGTTTTTCAGTTACTAAAATTACAGCCTTAAAATCAAAATATGAAAGTTTCAATGGAACTTCTAATTATAATTTGCACGACTGCAATCTAAATATTACGTGTGAAAGTCGCGTTCTAAGCTTACTGTTTCCACGAGTAGGGGATACTGTGTGGGAACACACCTTTTGCATACCTTTCCTGTTCTCCATAGTCCAAACTAAATGGTCGCTTCTCTTTCAACGCAACATTATTCAACTCAATATAATTCGTATTACTACTTCTATTTATTACTACTACTAATCATTCTTAAAATTTAGTCACAGAAAAATGAACAATTGATCATTATCCTATAAATTAAGGCATAGTCAGTCGGATTAAACTTTAAATGAAAAAACAAGCTTCTTACAAATCCGAACATCCCGCGGCTATTACAGTCGGGCGACTCAAGAGACGCAGCGCAGCTCCAGGAGGGGCAGGTCCTCCAGTGCTTCAGAAATAAAAGCCCAACAACACAGACGGTGATCTGCTGGATGGTGGCGCGAGAACTGTCCTTACTGAAGAGTATACGGACTTCGCTCTCGCATGTAATAGAGCAGATCCAAGCCTAGGTTGCTTTAGGCCGTCGGAACTGGATAGTCTCTCACCGAATCTGAATCTGTCAGTCAGTACGACTCTGAGTCAGGCAGCATTCACGCTTAGTGCACAATCGTGCCATTGATAAAAGTACGTAATGATCTCTACTCTGGACATTGTACAGCAAACAGTAACACAATCCAAGTGAAAGGCCTTTCATAGACTTCAACGGGATTGCTGCCTTCCAGTACCCACGTTCTGTTTGTTAGCACAGTCACTTTCGTAGACTTCAACGGTATTTGTTGCCCTCCAGTACCTACATTCTGTTTGTTAGCACAGTCACTGAGATGAGAATGTGCCTCGTCGGAGAAGAAAACATTTACTTGTTGGATAAGGTGTTAACCAGCTGCTCACATGACGCTTGTCCATGCTGTCTATGGGGCTCCATGGTGTAGTGGTGAGTGTGATGGCCTCACAGCCGAAAGGACAAGGGTTCGAGCCTCGGCTCAAGTGGGGCTTTTCACGTGACCACGGAGTACTTCCCTTGGAAAAGGAAGTTTAAACTACACATTCCTCACATCCCCCACCACGCCAGTAGTTATAAGGCATTTAAAACTCAACGGTAAAACATGTTGGAATAAATAAAGGTTCTTTTTTGTCTGAGTACATAATAACGTTCCGCCAGTCGTTGGTCAGCTACGATTTTTTTATGATGAAACTGAAGTTAATAATGAAGAATTCGTCGGAAAGAACGTCCTGACATTCGAAGAGTCACCGCATGACGAGCTTAGGGGACTAGGGCGCAGAGAAGCAAACTCGTTCGACATGTTCGTGAGTTGTAACGTTCGTCGTAGAATCTTTTTTTTAACACATTTCCGTTTCCCTGAAGACACCCACCCAAAGTGAAATAAATTTTCGATTTCTTACACTGCCTTGCGATGGACTTTCAAAATGAAAACGAAGAGCCCCCTCCACTGTGATGACAGAGAAGCCGTTAAAAAATAAACCTCAACCGAAAAAATCGAGATGCTACCTTGACTTAAGAACAGGTAGTGTAGGATAAGGGTGCCAAGGTAATATTCAAATTTTGCTTTAATTATCCTCAAGAAGAATTCCAAAAATAAAAACTAAGTTTCATATTTCGCCTATTCGTATATTTTTGTAAAGGAAAGTGAAGTACGAAATCATTAAAATATTTAATATTAGAATAAACGATATGAATTTTGAGTTAAAATGCGAATTATCCAGAACGTTTTTGTGAAATTGTATGTTATTTGTTTTTGTTTAGTTTTACCGTGGGCTATTTTTTCGTACAGTTTGTGGCCTAATTTTAGGAAACTAACTTGGACTTCGCAGTACGAAAAACGAATGAAATCACATTTATGTGATCTTTATTGTATAAAAAAATGTTTCAAACATGATTTTAAATCCCGCCGAGCAATGAAAGAACGAGTTAGAGTTCGTAAACTCAATGATTGTCCTTTTTCGTGCTTGTAAAAAATATTTTGAAGTAGGCCTAGTTGTTGGAAACGTAATTTGTAACATACGTTGTAGCTTACTTGATTGTAGGGGAAATTTTTTCTCGTCTTTATTTCGTGAGTCAACCTATGATAGAGTTTCTAAACATTTCAATAAAAGCGACTCGTTCATAATGAATCACGCGTATAAATAAAACTTTAATTATTGCATCTTTTTAGGTGTTCGTGCAATGAATTGGCTTTTATTTTTGATGTGTATAATATATGCTCTTATCTAAGTAGTTTCCATTGACCGAAATTAGCGTGTCCATAATTGTTCTAGTCTATTTTACTTGAACATTTGCATTTCTATTACAAATTTAATCACATCCTTAAATCATCTGTCCTTTGGATTCTAAAATTTGAGCCAGCGCTGACGAAAAGGTCATCCAGATTTCTATATCTTCGACTTACTTATCTCAGTACGCGACAGAATCGTTCATAATAAAACTGAAGCTTCATACGGGAAGTTGTTTGAAATTCTACTAAACCCAAACTCCGTTTTGCTGCATTTCCTTCAATCATATTATATTAGAATATGTTTTATCGCATTATTCTGAGGGTGAAATATTCACAAAGCCTTATTTAGAACTGAGTTTTACCATTGCGACTCATTTAAAAACTTTTGAATCATCAGAGACGGGCAATGGTTGGAAGAAAGATCAGGGCTTGGAAAATAAAACAAGGGATAGCTGCTGCAAAGACTACATGTCTTATACTGCAACAAATGTATTACTGACATCATAAAAACAGGTACATATACTGGTCACAACTCTCTGCTGCTAGAAAGGGAAGTTCGTTTTAATCGCCTTTGACTGCGGCGGCGGAGTGACTTCGTTCTTCTCAAAATTGGGCACTGAGTAATGGCGGGCCATGCGCCCTCCGTGGGGGCCGAGGCGCTTGCGTGGGTCCAGCAGAGTCGGGTGCTTCTTCCCGCGCGCTGAAACAGCGAGACAACCAAGTCAGTAATTCGGCGCGCCGACGGTCCCTGGCAGCGCTCGTTAAGGGCGCCGCTCTGCCTGGCTGCACACACATCAAGTACATCCGGGGGCTTAGAAATAGTTAGCGAGGGAAATAAAGTGTGTGTATACATTCCCGGAGGCTAGTGTTTCAACACCTTTATCTCTAAGACTCTTAATAAATATACTTTGGTATATTCCGAGGAGTTTTCGTCACTAGGTATTTGATACTTGTGCACGATAAACTATGTATATTTGAAACTGAACAACGATTGTAGAGTTTATGTTCTTTTATATCTTCACTTCTAGTAACATTTGATAAACGGTTCTGTGCCTCTGTGTGCGGGGAGCAGCTGTTGCCACCTCAACAACCTTAGGGCAAAAAACAAGCGCCTGCTACAGTATGAGCTAAAAAGTAACAATGTATAACTTGTTCACTGGCCAATACAGGCAGTCTTCGAAATATGAAACTTATTTTAAGCACCATTTGATTTGTGTTTAACAATTTTAGCCCCAATTATTCGAAACATGTGCTCTTGATGCTAGAGCACAAATTTCTGTTATTGAAAATAAAAGTTTTAAATACAAATCCAATGGTGTTCAAAATCGTAAGTGCACCACATGTCGAGGGTCGCCTGCGTTCAGTCCCGAAAGGACGCCAGCACCCAGCAGCCTTGGCCGCACTCTCCTCAGTGCCCACACAAGCCTTGGCAAACTAAGCACTGCTTGCGCGCTCTAACGCTGGTCTCCATGCTGACGTGTTTCATTGAATCCTATGCTAAAATACTGTGTAATTATTGGTACACTATGCTCATTTTTACGATCACCTTTAATATCACGTATATTTGAGATTATTTCAAAATACATCAACTCTGAAATACATTCAAAGTCTTGAATTTGAATAGACAAAGCGGTAGCTAACTCAAACCGAAATAGTATGTCATACTTCGCAGAATGTTTTGTACAAAATGTGTAGAACTCGACTGTACTCAAAGACAACGCCAATACAATTTGGGTTTGGTATTTAGTTTTCTTTCGATTCACAAATTTATGTGAATAAATAAAAATATACGTATTGTCAGCGAAACTTAATGCCGCACTTCCACCCTGAGACCTGTTTCACACGAAGGGTTCTTCTGAAATCTTGCCAAGCAAACCAAGTCTTTGTGTTGTTTATAACTACTTTTTTCTGACTGATTTGTATCTGTTTCACTGGGGTTATGTAATGTTTAATAACGTAAATTGAATTACTGAAAATTGAATACTAAACTTGAACTTTAGAGCACGTAAATGATTATGTTACAATAAAACAAAGCGAGTTTTATGCTAGTGTAGAATTAACCTAAAAGTCTTTTGTGAGCAATTGAGCCATAAAAGACATAACAAAATTACTAAGGTATCTATGAGCTTAGCTCAAAAATTTGTAAAAGGAATAGTAAAAACATTTTCTACTTTTGCTGTGGTTTGACATCGAATTTCAACAGATTTTTTAGGCATTTTCCTAGGAAATTTCATGAATAATAACACATACTTTAAATGATAAAAAATAGTAAGGTTAGCTAATGAAGACAGCGTAATCAGGAAACCATATAAGGTAACTTATGAAGGTAAGAACCTAGCACAGCTAAATTATGAAGGCAAGAACTTAGTACGGCTAAATTATGAAGGCAAGAAGATACTCTTAGCAACGTTAACGCTTGAAGACAACAGCGTACTAAAAAACTTATGAAGTCAAAACCAAAGCAAGGCCAACTTATGCAGCCGAGAAAAAAGTAAGGCCAACTTAGTGGGCTCCATGGCGTACTGGTTAGCGTGATGGCCTCGCAGCCGGGAAGTTTAGGGTTCGATCCCGGCTCAGGCAAGGTATTTCCCGTAACCAGGGAGTACTTCCCTTGGGAAAGGAAGCTTAAACCACACATTCCTCTAATCCCTCACCACGCCAGTAGCTGTAAGGTATTGAAAACCCAACGGCACAACGTGTTGAAATTAATAAAGGTTCTTATGCAGTCACGACCAATGTAGGGCTAACACATAAAGGTAAGGACTCACTAAGCCTAAATAATGAAGACAAAGATATAATAAAGTGTACTGGTGACGTATTACCTGCAATAACTAGCCTAAATAATGAAGACAAAGACATAGCAAAGTGTATTGGTGACGTAATACCTGCAATGAAGGCAGGGGGAGTCTTGGGATGCCCCTTGAGTAAGAGGGTGTCTCTCATGTTGGCAGGGAGGGTGGACAGGAGGCGGCACCGGATCTGGGTCTCCACGCTCGGCACGTAGCGCGGCTGCGTAGAAACAGACCACCGTCGTTACTTGAGAATTCGAATTTATGTTTCCTTCTAGTTTGGAAACCATGGATGCTAAAGGTTAACTGAGTTTCAACATCTTCAACGCTACGAAGTACTTTTAGATTGTCTCACATGAAATTTCACATTTGAAAATTAAAGAAAATAATAGTCGTAAAGTGTGTGTTTTAATCAGAATGTGACCTACGTGACCTACGAATCAGAATGTGACCTCTGTGACCTATGTCCAACGTTTTTCTAAAGAGTATATTCCATTTTGAAAAACTTTGTCGTCTTTTTCCCGAATAAACTGTTCAAATGCTTCAACTATACTCTCCTCATTTAAGAATATTCCATCGCGAATAAAAAGTTCGAAATACTTGAACAAACATGAATCAGTGGGGGAGATATCAGGTGAATAGAGGGTGTGGTATAATTTCAAAATTCAGATTTTGCAGCATATTGACCGTAACTCTGATGATGTGGCATCGTGCATTATCGTTTTATTAACCTGGTCAACATATCGCGAGAGAATATCACACGTCTTAGCCGGTATTCAACTTTTGATTACCAAAATGGTCTCTACAAGTGACTAAGTCTTACAGACTCTGATATTGCAACTCTACTTATTGACAAAAAGTCTCAGTAGCAAGAGAACTGATAAGTTTCTTCTATTCGCATTACACGCCTTTGAAAACGGAAGAAAATGCCAGTCCCTGAGTTCCAAAGCGTTTCAGAAAATAAATCCGAGTGGAGGGTATTTCAATCGCCAATTAGAAATTATCGATTGACGGCCTGTTTTCTGAACAATAAAACATCGCAACTCCTCGTATTCTGCGGTAAGAAGACTTATACTTTTTCATTGTTTTGGAAATTTTGTGCCCATGGATAGCAGTTGAGCTGTCAAGTGGAAGACACTTGTGCGATTGCACGGTAGACTCACGGCGGTAGTCTACGAGTAACTATGCATAGTGCCACTGTACAGAATGAAAAAGTACAAATTTACATCGCGAAAATGTTTTTATCTAAATTGAATTGTATCATGCATGAATATGAAACATTAGCTAAAGTTGACTTTCCGGCCTTTTTGGCCAGATCTTCATATTCTACATTATGATTCACCGCAGAAGCGAAAGGACTGAGAAGTCCTTCCTCTTACCAGTGATGAACCCCTCCCGCTAAACGGCTACCTTCCCAATGACGAAAAAATATGTTTAGGTGTGCTGTCGATACTATCGTAGTATCAATTTTAAGATTAAGTTAATTTTTAGTGGCAAGAAGTAATCGTTCTCCATGGAACTTATATTTATATAATTTCCGAGGTACACTTTGAATGTTAAAACAATGAATTCTGGCTGACATATTGGTATATTTTAAACCGTTAATAGCATTCTCACCATCATCGTTCCACGCTTTGGATAAAACAACGCGAAGTATATTGCCTTTGCGTTTGAATTGCGTTTGAAAATATCGTCTGGTCTGACCAGACGATATTTAATATAAATAATCATATGAAATTTTATCCATCGAATAGAACAATGTATAAAAGTCAGTAATAAATATTTTTTATTAAATTACTCGCACGAAAAATTTAAACTAAACAATTTTGGACAATAATTTTGAAACAATTTTGGAAATTAGCAGAGATTTATCCTAAATCCATGAGACTCACCAAAGGCTCCTGGCCAGCCACGGCGTCCACCATATCCGCAATGACTTCCTTGATCTTTTCTGAGGGCTTGGCGTTATTCATGTGATTGTTCACGGTCACTTTGAAGTCCTTCAAATACTCTTGTCCATAAGACCGTCGTACTTCTGCAGGACACTCCTCCCAGGTTTGGTCAAGTGAACGATGTAGGTTTTCCACGTTCGTTATCGGGGTTCTGTAGAAATAAATTCTATGAGTCTGGGAACAAATGTTGATTTGCTTTATGTTTTTGTACGACTCATTCAAGAGAGCTAGTTGTAATTTCAATAATCTAACACATCACAATTTTGTCCCATTTAGAACAGCAGTGTATTCGCTGCTCTCTTTGCTTTCTGATTCTGCACTAACGATACGTCGTATACAACTGAAAACGAGCTCCTGGTCTGCGATGTTGCCTCTGCTATTCTGCCAGTCGTCCATAAACCTAATTTTAAGCCTGCATTTTTAGCCCCTCTATGTACAGAGCTGGGCAGCGCTACTTTAAAATGTAGCGGCCGCTACATTTCAAAGTAGCGCTGCCCACCTCTGATAAAAAGATCAACTAAATTTATTTTTTTCGCTGTTATGTACAACAGAGATGTTAAGGACAATATATATCGCTTTAACTTAGCGCTACTACATACTACTTACTATATCAGTAGGGAGGCAGGTTATGGATTATGTACGATCTCACGTAATGCTCACGTATCTTGCATGATGTTTATAATCGATGCAGAACACTGCCATCACAACCCACTCTTTACTTTGCTGGCTGGTAAGTAGGGTACATGACAGAGCACAGCACTGTTCGCTTAAGAGTCCTCCATAATTTCGAGCTGTCGGGGTGTTTCCGAGTTTTTATATTCACGGCAGTGCTTCTCTGACTGAGTTTTGATTTTTTTTTTGAAAACCAAGGACTGATAGGCCAGTAGCATTCAGTATTCTAGACTCTACTAAGAGTTTAAATATTCCAAGGCAAGTGCACAACGAAAGTAAAAAATACTGTAGAACCATAACAGTTACACGAAAATTGCTAAACCCCTTCTATTCATTTAGTAACATTGATCTCATAAAATGCTATGTGGACTCCAATCCCTACGTTGTTTTCCTGCTTGGAATTGCGTTTGAAAAATGCTCACGTTTCAATTAGAACGAAAACGTAAACATAGGACGAGAGAAATCTCCCTAGCATGTCTCCTAAGTTCCTCGTCTCCCTACGTATTTTCAACGCCCCTGGAGTCAATCGCTAGGGCGTCCACTACATGAGGATGTGTACACAGAGCCATTCATGCACTGCAGCATCTAAGCGGTGGGCGGAGATCATATCTGTCGCCTTCAAGAGCTTCTGCAAAGCTGAAGAGGTATTTGTAAGGGCCTCGATGATGCCGTAGCTTGTTGTGCAGGGCTCAACATCTTAGACCTCAATAGTTCCTCAATTCTTCCACTATCCCTATCAAAACTAAAAGAAGAACGCCTTAGAGCTCAATAGCTACGTTCCTCAATTCTTCCACTATTACTATCAAAATTGAAAGAAGAACGCATGATTTCCCATAAATACGTGCAAGCTATGAGTCAAAAACAACGCAGTCGATATGATTCGCTAATAATATTTTATAGTATGCTGAAACGTTATTGCCAACTTCATGGACTATTTGGAATGCTACTTGGCCATCCAGAAGGACTTATCTGCGTTGGTATGACGTACTTTATCACTAATATGACTAAAAGTGGAGCATTTCATGAAGTTTGACCTAATTTCTACGGCCTTCAGAACAAAAAAATTGCCTTGTCTCGGTTGCTTAACTGTCATATTGTTCTATGGCCATCGACAAAAATCAATTGTGAATTTGAAATTACCATATTTCTGAAAGAAGAACACATTATTTTTTAGCTTAAGCTTTAGAATGTTCAATTGCAAAACAGATCAAAGCATAATCGATATGCGATATTTTTGAAAAATTGCATTTTACACATGTTCTAGCTCAAATATTACAGGAAAATTTTTATAGTACTCTGTTCAGAATCTCAATACAATCAAACCTAGACCTCGCTCAGTTTCATTCTCTAGACTCTCTGCCGTAAGAGCTGACATTGAGGAGCCTTTACAATAAACTTCGCTCCAAACAGGGACTGAATACTCGAAAATAGAAGCAATCACCGCCAACGTCTGTGCACTCGATCGCAAGTTAGAGGCGTCAGTGTTGCCAGGCTTGAGTTCAGGAAGCATGCAACGATCTCTTCAAGAGCCGTTTAGCAGCCATCGAGCTGCCTAACGGTGTGAAAACTACCGTACGCAACACATCACGTTGCTTCCAACCATTCATTTGTCGAGATAAACCATTCATTTGTCAAGATGAAGCTGCAGCGGGAAGAAATTTTCTGATAAATTTTCGTTGTATTAGTTTATTGCGCTTTGAGTTGTAACTTTGGCCCAAAGCTTAATCCTAACAACAAGGAAATGAACACGTTTTAGCGGAGCGTCTTACGGTGCCAACGGCGGTCCTTCGTCTTCAGCTAGCATGATACGTGAATGAACATAAAGGATACACAAATGAGTGAGCAGAAAATTTACAATGAGGTTCACATCTTGGAAAGTGACCTTAATGTTGCAAGCGGTGAAGTTATGCGAAAAGTTAGAGCAGATGAGAAGGGAAATAATGAATCCTGAGGAACATGAAGGTAAAATTACCTGTAGAGGGTGGGCTCGACTGTGTGAACAGAGATGTTCCACTTCCTCATCTCGAGCCTTAGACCATCAGCGAAGGACACAGCGGCGTGCTTGCTCATACTGTAGGCTGAGAAGCCGGGAAAGGTGTAGCGGCCTGGGGACGACAAAGGTAATTTTGTGTTATTTATCGCCACTTTTTTAACACCACATGGAGAAATTATCACAAAAAAGAACGTTTCACTTTTCGGCTGATTTTCAGAGGGTTAGCTTTATTTTCTCGGGATATATTTTAATGAAACAATTCATAAGAGTGAAATGCATACTGAATATTTTGAAATGAATGTTGTTTTCTAGCTTTTTTTTTTTTATNTAGATGGTTATGAATTTTGAACAAATTTCATTCTAAAACTGGAACAAATTTAGCGAAAAAAAATTTTTGCGAAAAATTCAACAAGAATTTTCATCAGACGCTTTCTCTTACGCTCTGTATTGTCCTATATTTTTTACAGTCAGTCAATGAATAACAACAATACAATTTTTTGGGGCGAACTTACCAAAGAAACTAAAGCACAAAATCGCGCTATACGAGTATACAAAAACGAAAAAAAATGTCCTAAATTTCAGGTGGTAGCTGCGGATCAAATTCTGTGTCTTTGGAAACAGAATTGAATGCCTCTATCCAGGCCCTTGTGGCACGCTGTGTACTTTTGCCGTTGCCTGCCGTGCTCGAGGCTCTCGTGTTGTCGTAGTGCATTCTAAGATAAAGGCTGTGTCCTGACGGTTTCGTGTGCATCTCGAACCAGCAAGGATTTCTCCAACAAAACGTCTGCCTTCTAGCTCAAACACTGAAGGTTTTGGGTGTTCTGGCTCCAAGACGACGCTGCTTTCACTCCCCATGGACCTTTTGCAACCATTACGCATGCCTGAGTCGTAGTTGGACCATAGATTCTCCTCATCAAGAGGCTACTAGAATCCTTTGACTGTCGAGAAAACGAGACTAGCAGCATCAGCAAGCTCTACTATACAGAGGTCACCCCAGCATATTTACTAGCAGATTACTCCTCAACGGAGAGTCGTGGGAGATAACTCTGCAGTGCAGCCGTCGTCTTCTTCCCAACAACAAGCATGGAATGGTGCACTCTTAGTCAAAAGTCTTGAAATTTCGTAGCACTCTTTGTCAAAAGCCTTGAAGTTTCGTAGTCATTTTCTTGTAATGAACTTTAAATAGATGACAGGCAAGCATTCCTATAGGTAAATCCACACAGGCGTGATTTTATGAGAGTTATTTTCGCAAAAGATGCGTTTCCGTGACTCGACCCGACCAAAAGTTGAATTTTTAATTTTAGAAACCAGTTCCTACAGTCCAAAAACTAACAGCTCCAATTACAACACACATTCGATGCATGCTTTTACTTGCGTTATCTGATCTATTGTAGTGTACAGCAACAATACTCGATTGTAGCGCAGGACTTGATTAGAGCGTTACTAGATTGGCTTCGCAATATTAATATATTCGCAGTATGGGGCTCATGTTCCCTCGACGCTGTATGTGTTACTTAACAGAACAATATGTTAATTTATTTACTTGTTATACACTAAGTTCAAAAATCACGTGCCTACTAGAATACATTGGAAACGCGCCTATACATATAGGTATGTGCATCACCAGCCACAACGTAATTGCTCAGTTCATCGTGATGGTCCCGTTGCGCAAAGTGCATTCATTGTTTTCTTTACTGCACTGACAAAACGAACATAACTAAAATACCTGCTAATGAAGGAAAACTTGAATATTAATTTCGAGAACAGATGCGTCAACGATTTTTGACTATTTCATATGTTGAGAATATAAATAAAACCGTAACGAATGTTCACATGCAAGGAAGCGATGTTCCAGACAAGCCAAAAGTGGAGCAGCCATTAAGGAAAGACGCGAGCAAAATTGCTTGAAATGACAGAGGTCAGCTCGAAGCATTCTGACCTTTCGATGTATTTTTCGGCCTACTTTTTAACGTCCTGCTGGATTATCGAAATATCATACGAATTAGTCCTTGTTTTATTACCGGTCTTTTAATTTTTATATAAAATTAGCTTTATGTCGCAAAACTCATATGGAGCACTGATATGCGCTCAAGATTATCGGATAGCAGATGTGACGAATATTCACCGATTGAATTCTCCTTTCAACATCATCTGACATAGTAACTTTAGAGCTATGCTGCTGAATCATTCACAAAAAGTTCGAAGGTCTTTCATGGTCCGCATATTGCATGGATAGAAGACGTAATCTGCATCCTCACTTTTTTTAACTTGACAGCTGGAAATGAGTTAATTGCATTGAAATAAAGCAGAAATATCCACGAGGGTCGGCTGAAAACATTGCCAAGGTGCAAGTCATTGCGCCGCACCCCAGGCATAGAGAGCAACGTACTTGTTACGCGTTCATCTGGACCCATTTCTTCTTCTACGCTATTTCTGTCAATATCTGAAACATGAGTCGTAAAATATAAATCAACAGCCAATATGTTTCCAAACTAAAATCAATGTTCGCCGAGTGCAAATAACATGCTATTTAAGTTCTTTTTCGCGACTTGAGAAGATTGCAGAGTCTCTTCGAACAGTATTTTGAAGTTATCGAAACTTGAATTCTGACCCTGAAGGAAGCGTTCACTGTAGTCAGATAAAAAAAAATTCCATCTAGTCTCATTCCAGGCATTACGTTCACAGACTTGCTACTTATTTTCATCTGCTGGGTATTTTTATACCAGTTCAAATTTTTTTTTTCATTCTTTCAGCTGGGCGACAACCGTCAGAGGGTCACATCATTTCCAAGTTGTTCCGTCGTACATGTTTTTGTGCACTTGACATTCTACAGGAAAGCATTTATTCACAACTAGCCTAAAGGAGACGGTTTCTCTCATCAGAGAATCTGGGGTATCCGAGCGTAACCTCTCTGATCAACCGAAACTGATAGTATCCACTAATAGTTTGGCTGGTAACGGAAGAACTTGGCGAAAACATACTCTCATTTTTACCCTAAAACGAAGTCACCACATAGAAAAACCTATTAAAATGAAATATGAGAGTTTTCGTTCAAACAGTGAATGAATTGCCAGACATAGAGAAGAAGTCTGAACAGGTATCTCGGAGCTGCCGCATAGTCAGTCAACTCGCATGGTCAGTCATAGTCATGGTCAACTCGGCCTAGAGACCAGTCCACTCAGGGTTTAGAAATGCCGAGAACTTTAATGGTCATCACACTAAGTCAGCTTTTCCAGGCAAAGGGCAAACGTCAAAAGATTGTGTGTATGACTCGTTCTACAAAACCTGCGGTCCAGACCATTTATTATTCAGTAAAGAGTGCGCACAAACTTGGGAATTTGATGACATCACGGCTGTTGATGCATGCGACAACTACGCTCCAGTGAAGGTCACTCTGTCCGGTTCATGAACTGCAAGCCTAAGTAATTCTTTTCCAGAGGTATTATAGGCTAGGATTAAAGTTTTTGGGTTTATACACATGTCTGGAATTAATCAATTTTATTTGAAAGGTTATGGTATATTCTGTATCTGGAGGTAGTGTGTCTATCAACTCTTGTACCCTATTCGTGATGTTGCCATTGGGTGAGATTGGAATTGTTCTTAAGGATACAATTCCTTTTTTCTCCATGAACTTTCATTTATGAGATTCAATTTTAGAGTTCAAAAATGCTAATTACTCCTTTTTAACTGGTGAGAATGGTATTTTTCAGTTAATGGAATTCACGTGACAATGAAAAACTCAATATGCAATCCTGCAACATAAAGAGGCGCTCACTTAATCATTAATCTTCAGCTTGTGAATGAACAAAGCCGCTCGTGAATCAATACGAAAAAAGACAATTGCATGACTGAATGAAGTTCTTTGTTGCAAAAGACACGTGCTTCAAGCGGCTCTGAAATCGGAAAACTAGTTTTCGTTTACGGTTATGTCCTCTACTTTGAATCAGTACCTGTTTGCTGTTCCCTATCACGAATGAGATGAAACTACCTCATTAATTCAATTATTTCAAACAGAATAGAAGCTAAATCTCTTACATTGAAGCCCAGATATTCAAGAGTGTAGGAAGTCCCCTACGTTATGACAAATAGGAAATGTATTCATTTGATATAATTTCTCCCACCGCTACCCCATTACCTTGCCGTCCTTGATAAATCTCGCGCCTCTGCACAGATTCCAAGGTTCCAGTGTATATGCCCTATGAACGAGCGATAAGGATGAACATTTTTTCAATACTTGATTGCGATGACGCGGTGGTATAAAAAAAATGAAACAGCAAAAAAAAGCAGCGTCACACAGCTAACGATTTAGGGCATGCATGGTGAGCTCAACACGGAGAGAACGTTTTGTTTATGTGACTTGAGCTGCGCATGTTCGTTGTTGATGGAGAACACACGTGTGTCTACGGCCTCCGCACGTCAGTCAACACAAGAGCAGACCATGTACAGAGTCATGTTTGAGCGCAGCATTGTGGTCCTGGTCGAGCTGGCTGTACTCAGCAACACCGAGACTTACGAAATGTTCGACGGTAGAGAATGTCACGAACGCCTATAGCGCTTCGGTAATGATGTCACTCTCGTCAAGAGTTTGATTACTAATGAAGGAAAACTGTGCATAAAAACACCCGATCAATTATGTTTTAAGCAGTATTTGGTTCGAATTGATGCGCGTTTAAAATTGGAGTGGGAAATTTTGTGAACGATTGCTGGTGGTGGATGTAAAAATTAAATGTAAAACATATCGGGAACTCCACGACTGGGAAAAGGAGAGTCATTCACGGTCTTTACCGAGTGTCAGGCAAATATTTAAATTTTAATTTACAAACTATCCAAGTTGAAAAACAAAAGAAATCTCAATAAATATGAGCTCTTGGGAACAGATTTCAGTAGCAGAAGAGCTACAGTCGATATCTTTGTTTACTATTTTGAGGCATTCTTGTTTTACACCGTCAAGCTAACATCACATGATGCGCAGAAAACTTAAAGCACACAAACTGAAGCTGCTTGTGTGGCCGTGCATGTGAGAATGCTTCAGGGATCAAAACGCTTCAGCGATCAGAATACATCAGGGATCAGAACGCTTCAGGGATCAGAATACATCAGAGATCAGAATACATCAGGGATCAGAATACATCAGGGATCAGAACGCTTCAGGGATCAGAACGCTTCAGGGGTCAGAATACATCAGGGATCAGAACGCTTCAGGGATCAAAACGCTTCAGGGATCAGAATACATCAGGGATCAGAACGCTTCAGGGATCAGAATACATCAAGGATCAGAATACATCAGGGAACAGAATACATCAGGGATCAGAATACATCAAGGATCAGAATACATCAGGGATCAGAATACATCAGGGATCAGAATACATCAGGGATCAGAATAGATCAGAAGAAATCAAGGATGAAGCGAGGCCCGTCCCTAGGGGCAGTGCTGGCTGGACGGTGCACCTCATTTATGCTGCGTCATGGAGAGGCCAAAGAAAACAATAAATTCATTGCAACTAGCGACGACCTTCCAGTGCCTGCGCCCTTCAGCCAGCAGTGGATTTCGAAATTTTCAGCTGGACTTTATCGTCGGCACGACATGGCAGAGGCAATCATGCTACTGATGGAATAAGATACCACTTGCCTTTGTTTCGTTAAATTGCGGCTTTCGGATATCTCGATGGAGTAGTTCAAGTTACCATGAACTTGATTGTTATTGACAAGTATGTTGCTACTCGCAAGTGCAGCCTGGGGGCAGACGGAAACCCCTTGTGATGACCCTTCCTACCCTGCCTCTTTTGGGCCGCCATAGCTGCAGCAACATCACCGCTTCTCTTCTATGTAACTCTTTTCTTTGAGATACGCATTTTTGAGAACAACTATTTCAACCCCCCTTGAAGTCCTCAAAATAAGATTGCTCAGATTGTTCAAAGCTTGACTTTGTTGTCGCTTGTTACTTGCTAGGTTGGTCCGTCTCCCTGTGACGCTCTGAAGAATTTAGACAGTAGAAAATTCCCGGCTTCCCGAAACTTTAACCCAGCAGTCACAGCGCACTTCGTAAATCATTCAAACAGTTGATCTGGTATTAGCGTTCCAAAAGCCGTAGTGATACACATTTAGCTGAAGCTAATCCAACGTTCTGTGCATGGAGGTTGTGTAAGTTCATCCTAGTCCAAACCTTAATAATGTTGAGACATCTCACACGTGGGCATCGCATGATTTACTTCATGGTTTTTACCTTTTCCCACCTCGCTTCTCCAGCCAATGCAGCGCACTTTGCAGGCTCACAACAATGACTCAGCAACTATAATGTCCACCCTCGCGGCGTTCTAGCACTTTGGAAAAGACCAAAGCTTCCATTCGCGCCTCAAAAGAGGCTTCCGTCAACTCCGAACGGCAAGCGGCGTTGCGAGAGTCTTAGTTCAATGTTATGTTATACACAAGCACGTCCCGGGGCACTCTTCGTACCTGTCTGCTGCACCCTCTTGCAGCTGTGACAAGCTCACTTGGCTGTCAGATGCCACTTGTGGTTCAGTTTTAACATGGAAATAACGAGCTGCTGCGTTAAAAGAATAAGTGCGTTGTGCAATTCCATTGCGTAACGAAAAACTTCTATGAAAGAAATGTTTATTTAAAAAAAAGGATCTGCAAAAGGGAACACCCCGACAACTAATAGGCTAAAATTGATGTATTCTACTCTTCATTGCTTTTTTATTTAAATTAGTGTTATTATAGCATTATATCAGATACGACATTCGAGCTTAATTTAAGAAATCAAAATGTATTTCATGCATTTAATTGAGTTACGACTTATTTGCGACAGATCAGAATGTTTCAGGGATCAGAATATTTCTAGAATCAGAAACTTTGTGAAATTAAAACTAATCAGAACTTTTCGATCAAAACATTCATCACTGAGACAGGAGATGAAAGCTGATTTGTAGTATTATGCTAATTGTAGTAGGTAAGCATAATCTCTTTTTAGTAAGCATAATTCCCTGTTGTAGGATTCATGCTCTACGGGCAAAGTTAAATGTTCTAGTGTATGGTATTCAAGAAGAGTCGGTCTATGGGTTTTTGTACTGAGCGGGTTTTCCCTGCGTTAAAGGGAAAACCGCGTATACCCAAGTACATACATTGCTTAATTACAAAATTTAACGAGAAAGTAGCTCATTTTAGTAGCTGCAGTTACTCGACCACTATTTCCCTGATGTGACCACAGCTTGTTCTCAAGAAATTCGGAAATTTCAATTCTATCAGCTCCACTCAGGATTACGATCGAGCAGTCAGTGTCGATTGTGCTGCGCAGTTCACAAACGGATCACGTCCGTGCTTTCAAAATAAGACCCACTTCTATTCTTCTATCAGGCAACATCTCATTCTGCATGCTATCAGGAAAAACTTTGTGAGTGGAAATAAAGAGTGTGGAAAACTCTCTTTATTTCGTTTTCTGAAGATGAATTGAGTAACCATTGCGCTGTTATTCAGTGATGATCAAAGTACAGGAAATACGGGCATATGTTCATGGTATGGACCAAAGTACAGGAAATACGGCATATGTTCATAGTATAGACCAATAACTCGGAAATTACGAAAGGAAGGCCAAACGTTACCGAGATTGAAGGACTCACGCGAGAGTCTTAGCCATTTAAAAAGGAAGTGAATTCTGGAGTAGTGAATTTTTTCTTAAATTTTTCTAAAACTGGGGAAAGGGATTGAAAAGCTGGGATTTTTTCTCCGGTACAATTGTACAAATTTCTGAAATAAACAGGAAAGTCTACCTGCTTATTGATCTTTAAATGTTCGTATCCATGCATATATGTTTCATACTCATTCCGCTACGCTAAGCATACGTGTTTGTAAAAGTTCAAGAAACCACAAAGAAACTCTGGCATTTCTACTTAGTACGGTTGGCAACGTTTGGTCGTTGGATGTGTGAGTACGAGCTATGAGGTCCTCTTAAATGACTCACTTTCCTTATATTACTCGTCATAAGCTACTCATAAAACTGCTTGCCATACGACTTGAAGGACTATCTGAAAGACTTTCAAAATTTTTAGCGCTAAGAATCAAATCCGACAAATACAGATTTATTGTATTAATAAAAATTTCATCTGCAACTCCAACTTTGAAGTCCTGTAACTCCCTGCTCTACAGAGCAGCTGTTTCAGAGATCTCACATGCATCAAATTACATATACAGGACTTTATGCGCATTGCCGTCTCTCCGTATTGTCATGCACTTCTTTGCTGTGGCGAAAAAACTAACGTTCACGAGTGTGTGATCCACAGACCATGAGTAATAAACCACGACAACGGGCTAGCAAGGTTAAATCGTAAACTTATGGCACTGGTGTGTGAAAACAATGGTAGTTAAAGGACAAACTTCAATGTACTTAATAGAGGCGTCGACAAAGGAAATTAGTATCGTTATGTAAACAGGCCTGTCCGTACGTCACGAGATGGGTTCTCCAATGGTCGGAAACACGTGCAGGAAAGCGATAGCGGGACCATCTCTACCTTCCTCAGCTGCCACATCAGAGGTCTTTGGACTCTACTGGCCACTCGTGCGTCAAGCTCCTCATCAAGGACAAACTTCGGCATTAACGACTTAATTGCCGGTGCGCGACTGCAATTCCGCTTGTTTTATGAGCCGCAGTTACAGTGTTATGAAGGAGCGATGAGTTTCGTCTAAAACGTACTTTAATTATTGATATTCTTGATACTGGGGATTTGTGTCGCTGTTCATACACACATTTTCAGTGCTATGAATTAGAATGAATAATAACATGTATTTTTGGAAATTAAAGAAATAAACTGGAACTAAAGATCATTTATGGCTTTAGCTTGTTAAATATGTGATTTTACGCAGCAATACCGAGCTGTTATGTCAGCTCAAGACACACTTCCTGCAGCACCAAAACAAATTCGTAGGGCAATATATTTTATGAGATTGAATCGAACCACTAAAAGTGCTTAATTAAACCTCTTGCGACATACTACCATACACCAGACGTTGCAGCTTTCACTATTTACATATGAATATTAAATACATCCAAATGAGCTTAACCATCGCATCACTTTGTGAAAAAAGAAGTACACCATATATTGTCGACAGTGAACCATTTTATAACTAGTTCCTTCGGTAATTATACCGTTTCACATCCCTACGTTGTTCAAATAAACCACCGATTCAGCCACGGCTTCTTCATTTGAGCAGTTTAGCAGTAAAGTGGTGCTAGTGTTAGGTGTATAAAGGGTCCTTCACACGATCAGTCAACGTCTAAAAAGAGAGTCGGAAGACACCCTAATAAGGGCATCGAATGCTAACTTTGCTCTCTATTGTGGAGTCCGGTCGGAAGCCAAGAGGCTGTACAGTTCCTTGATTCTGACCCCGCATTACAAGATAAAGGACAGAAATTTAGGGCGTACTATTCAAGTTAGCCAATCCAGCACTCACCGGCCAGAGAAGCAACGATGACGACACGGCCTCCGCCTCCGTTCTGGCGGAGGAGCGGCAGGAACGTTTTGGTCACGAGGACCGGGCCCAGGGAGTTCACTTCCAGCTGCTTCCGGAACGTCGACAGAGAGCACCACTCGATCTCGGTGAACGTCGCGATACCCGCGTTGTTCACGACTGCCCATAAGTTTTCTGACCAAGAAAAAAAAGTAAAAGTGTATTAAATCAATATATATGTATTACTAGGGCTTTTACTGCGTAAACATTTATCCAGAGAATACATGAGTGACCTAAAAGTGAGTCAGAATTCATGGACTTGTTCAACGTGAGTTACGCTAAATTCTATCAGTGTCTAAAACAAAATGTCGATACATCCATTGATGAAACAGCTCGGTTGTAAAAACTTTTCTACGTTTGCTTCGTCTTTGCTCGAGAAAAATGCACGAGCGTTTAGATTGATGTTGAACTAAATCTAGTGAATTTGCACTGTTTTTGTCGTTTGTATGGATGCAAAAGTGGTTACTTGATGCTAATATACCCGGAAAATATTTTATGTACCGTCACTAAGTGCGTTAGTAGTCCTTGTAAAATACATACAGGGTATCACCCTTTGATACTAATTTATAAATTATTCGACACATGATTCATTTTCAATGATAATTTTTCAAGTTATTTATCAATAGGTATTTTAATTCTAATTCAATCTTTTAATGCCCCTTGAATGAGACTTTAAAAATTCTAAATCATTCACCTTTGAAACATAAGTACAGAGTTATGAGCTTCAGCAATTGCATGAAGCATCTCAGGCTGACGGAATTATAGGAAACAAATGGGTCGTGCACCGAAATGATGTTACACTCAAGAGCGCATGTACCGAATAGCTGTAGCTAAAAATTTTCAAAGCCAATCAAATCGTGCATAATGCAAGTATGACGCACGGTATCTCAAGGACCACCTGAAACACTCAATTTAGAGTCGGTGGCCAAAAGAAGACATGGATTACAAATCGCAGCTCTCGCGTCCTGTGTTAGCTTAAAAAATTTCCAAAACATTTGTGGGCGTTTCTCTGATGTTAAAATACATCATTCGAACACTGAAAAACAAAAAAACTATAAACTACAATCGATATACGGTCAAATGTCTAAGCTATGGGCAAAATATGTAAGATGACTAATTTCTCAATTCTATATTATATAAATAATATGAAAATTATTTTATTTGTTTAGATCTAATTTCAAACAAAGCGGTCTTGCTTCGACAATTCCTGTGGTTTCAAACTATTTATTTCTTCTAATGACTGAGTAACTTTCAAGTTTAAATGGAAATCTCGAATTAAAATAGTTTAAATTCTTCCTTAGCCGTTAGCATACCATTCAAACTTATAGAAAAAATCACGAAGATATTCATAGTCTCACAATCAATGTTGAAATCATCGACGTCAGCATATCATTCAAATTGGATATTTTTCTCGAGAAGAACAAACAGGAAGCTATAGCCTCACCATCAACATCCAGAACACCGACTCTAGCATACTGTTCAAACTTAGAATTTCTTCTTGAAAAAGAACAAATGTAAAGATAAAGCCTTATCATCAGTACCCAGATTATCTGCTTAAACACGCCCTCCCAACATGTTATCTTTTGTTGAAGAAAGACAAACTTGAAGATATAGTCTTACCGTCAATATCTAGATCATCGGCGACGAGCTTGTAGGCCTGCATGACCTGATCTTCTTTGGTCACGTCACACTGGAGTGCGACGATCCTGGACGACTGGAGCTTCAGGGTGGTCGGTCCGGGGCCGTCGGGGTCCAGGCATCCCGCGTACACCTGCAACAACCCAACCAAGCAAAATTTTGTAATTAATCAATGAACATCTGGGTCGAAAGTAAGGTATTAAATAAACATTGTAACCATTGTGTAAACATTTATTTACCACCAGTAATTTACATCAGATACAGGTTTACAATGCAATGAGGAATGACGAAGAACCGGGATCAGGATATACACCACATGTGGGCCCGAATAAGCTACAAGGCTTCTAAGGCAAACAAGGCTTCTAGGGTGAAATAAAGTATGGTAGCATTCGGTTAAAAGTTAAATTGGAATTTTGGCAAACTTTGCCTTCGAAAACCATTTTGTTGTTTCACTAAATGCAGTGGTTTGTTTCGTAATCAAAAATTTGTAGCATTCGTGGAACGTTCTTTTTCCTTTGAGTAAGAACAGAAAAGTAAGAACTTCAGCTCATATTTTCAAAGTCAGACGACATTTCAATGGCTCTCTATTAGAACACACGAGAAAAATTATACGTATGATAGAGAGCAAGTTCATCCGATGAAATTAATCGATTATTTTATAAATCATCGATAGAAATAAAAACTTCCCTAAATGCAATGTTTAAAGAGAAATATGAGTGTGATTTTCTCCCAAGTCAAGAGTATTTTTATTTATTTTTTCGGTGTTACGTAAATATGTAGAATTATAACATATTTAAATACTTTTGTCTACATAAACTTCGATTTGTATCTAAAACTACAGCAAAAATTTTCCGACATACTCTTCGTGTGGTGAAGCTTTCTCTTTTTTTTTTGAACTCATAAATCAAATTTGCGTGCACATTTATACGTAAATACATACTCGTGTGCTCTACAAATTACAGAGAAATCCTTTATGTAACAACTTCCGAAATATTTACGTACACCAAGGCAGAATTTCTCAATTCAACTTCCAAATTATACTTTCACTACTATCCCATTCCCTGCGTTGCCTCTTGACACACACAAAGTAACATCGTTATAAGAGAACATTTGAGCACCGTATGTCTGACTTTACATGATATTTGGTTCATATCTTCAACAAAATGCACCACCATTTAAAAATTTAAGTTTGTCGTTTGTTGCCATGGGGAGAGCGGTTGTACCTAGGCTGTAACAACACTTAACCAGCAAGGCCAAATGTCGGACTAGAGGAGAATTCCGTCAAGTACTGCGTATTCTACGGCTATTGAGGGACGTGTAAGATAATTTACTTTTATCCTATAACGCCGAAATTATTTATGCAATGAGACTGTAAGTAGCTTTGCACGTAAAAGTAAATTGCAGTCTTCTGAGATGCAAGTGCAGTCTAAGCAAGTGCAGTCTAAGGCTGAAGCTAACTTTGCGCAAAAAGCTAGCAGAAGCCTTTTGAAAAGATTCAATACAGAATCATTGGTTCCTTTATGGTTGAGCTAACGACGAAGTCAGACCGAGCCTCAGGTCATGGTCGCCCGAATTAACAGGAGTGTTGACGCTGGCACTCCAACCTAAGGTGCCCCGCAGCGCCAGGGAGCCCCTGNGCTGGCACTCCGACCCAGGGTACCCAGACGCGCCAGGAGTACATAAACGTCCTTTTATTTGGAATTATTTAAGGCTTTTCAGTTTTAACTCGAGAAATTTGGATGTCAGAGCCAATGATTATTTCGTTGCTCGGATAGACACAAGCAGTAATAAGTGAAAAAAATAGCTCAGTAGGATTTCATTTTGTTTTCCTTAGTGCCATGTGTAAATCTTGTCTTTGGTTTCTAACAGCTCTGGTCAATTGAAATTCTTTAACTTTCAATGAGCTTTTGATTTCTGCAGTTAGTTGCAGACAATGCAGTTAGTTATAGGCTTCGCGCTGCTGCAGTGGCTGGTATTTGTTTCAAGGGGCTAAATTTATTGTATCAAAATAAGAATTTATAAAATATTACTACAGTTAAACTGAACAAATTTAAAACGAGAATAAATTTATCGAGAAGCATACCCTAAAATGATCTCTAAAGAAAGAATGATTTCGTTATGCCTCAAGAGAAATGATTTTCAAGTTGATGTAAGACAGTATAATACGATATGAATTTTTTATAGAACTTTAAATACAAAAGATTTATGCAGTACGATCTTTTTCTAAAGTTGGGGTGGTAGAGTAGAAAAATTCATTTTTATTCAAAATTATCGTTTCTTAAACTCACAGTTTGTTTGAAACGAGATAAATTCATCTCCTATTCATACAACATAAAAAACATCTACAAGAAGTCAGAATTCTTCACATATATTAGAAAACAGTATGCAAATAACTTACGTGATACGAGTATATTCGAAGAAGTATATGCTGAATATTTTAAATAATTCTTTCTAGGGCACGCAAATTGGCGTCCTGCTTGAGGTGCCACGGGACACAGCTCAGAGCAGACGTCCTGCCTGAAGCAGGACGTCTGGTCCACAGTACATCGGTGCGACCACATGTAGCCTGTCACCACTCATTGCTGAACTGTCGCCAGGGCGTTAAAGACGCGCGACCGTTCCATCCCCCCCTCCAAACACTAGCGTTCACTAGTATCAACGAGGCTTCACTTTAGTGCTTGCTGGCTCAATGCGGTGATTGCAGTCGTGATTCTGCTTCTTTCATGCGTCACACACTCAAAAATCAACGTTTCCTACGTCACTGTATGTACCGTCAGCGATGTGTAATGGAAGAGTTGTAGTTTTTCGTAGGAGAATTCGCTGCTATCGCCTGTGCTGATGAGCTCATTATTTCTCAGTCTTTACTCTTATTTCATTTCGTGTTCTTCATGCTTACTTTCATGTGATCCAAAGTTTCGGATCTGTACAGACAAATTTTACTTATCCCTTACAATAAATCAGCATTTGAAGTGAATAATTACAGTGCTTTTGGAGTGGTGGTACAAACACTAACCACTGACGATCTAATATATCTTCCTAGCTCACTAGTAGTGTTGGCATATTGTTCTGAGCACATTGCATTTTCACCTTGAATTTCCTCCAGGCGTAGGACACAAGACCTGATAAAGATTGTCTCTGCATCACAGTCCCTCAGTTTCAGCGATAAGTATTATGTAATATATCCTCTAAAATGTTCCTCTCACATGCCTCAAATTAGACTGCACCTAAGACTGGGTCAATAGAAACTATCATATCTTAACTATTCAATTTCACATCTTATTACAGCGTCTAAGCCATTACCTATTGAATGCAGCTACAAAGAGAACAGAGTCTTTTCCTTGCAGTCGTTAGAGAATACTTACTAAAACATTCTGCAATCTGTCACGACATATTCAAAAATCTTTCCTAATCATTTTGACTTATTACCTTGAAGCCCATCTTCGCAAGCGTTGATGCCAACTCCAAGCCGAAGCCGGAGTCACAACCTGCAAACATAATTAAGGCATTCGTCAGTAATTGCGTCGTTTATGTAGATGCAAAAACATGTTCGTGTACGGCTCGCCTCTGATCCAGTCCAATACAGAAAGAAGAAGAAAGAAAGAAAATCGATTATTCCGAAATTAAGTCACATTCAAAGTTTACAACATTCGGTTTTTCAATTTGTGAAATTACAGCTTTCAAATTAAAACATGAGTCTCGATGGATCTTCTAATTGGGATTTGCATGGCTACAATCTTAAAATTACGTGTGGAAGTCTTTCTCAAGAGACTAAGATTGAAGCTTCCATTCTAATTTAAGTCTTGGATATAGCAATGTTGAAGAAACTATACCTTGTGCGTGATTCCATCATATTTTAATAATAAAGAAGACGTTATTTCATCTTCACTTTCCTGACATATTACGATCTAAAACGAATTTTCACAAAGGGAAAATTTAATAAATAATGGTTCTGGTTATAACCCGTCCATGTGTACAGCACAATACTAAATAAAATTATAACGATTCCATTTATTTACTACCCCACCTCAATGGGTAGTCAGCAAAGGAGCGTCATTGTCCCAAAAATGACCGACATTGAGTAGCCAGTAATTTTTTGCCGGCCTAATGATGAGCATCTCACCAAAACTGCGTACTGAGCCTCGATAACATCAGCCTGCGCATCACAAACCCTTCACAACTTTACACGTGTGTATTGGCGGCCCAAACAAACGTGATGTCGAAAACAGAGTTGGACTGTGGTTTTGGTTTCATTCTTGTATCGCGGACAATATTCACACTTTTTGAAAGGATAACGGACCAGTGTAGTACATATGTAGTTCAACCTACAAGAAAAGCGTAGCTTGGCGTAATGCGTAGGTTAATTCTTCGAAGTATTCATGCATTGAACACATACAGTCCAAATATTTCTTATTTGTGAAAATAATCTCTCTTCTCTAAGATAGGAAATAAAACATTCAAATATCGTTTGAAGGAGTTAGCATCGTGACATCACTGCAGGGCAACTTAACAGAATTCACAACGCATAATTCGCCAGAGCTCAGCTTGCTGCCCGGAAATGGGCTACGGTTCATTCACAGCGAAGCTGACAAGAATCCTAATGACTTAAACCGTCAATATGGAGATGTAAAAGCTTAATCTTGATCTTGAAATGTCTGCCGACGATCTTATTATTACCTTGAAATTCCTCTTTAGAGACCACACATCCTACAACAAAATTGTTCCCTAGGTTTAAAAGCGAGTAAACCTGGCAAAGGGAATAGCGAAAGTTAGCTGTAAGTGGGCTTCAGCTGTGCACTGTTACAGGAGGCAGCAAATACAAAAGAAATCGTGACGGCACATAATGCTCAACAACAAACTGCGCTTCGCTCTGTTGAGAAATGTAAATTTGGTAGTGCACGAGCCTGGGCATAATGCAACACGCATGCGAGTGGAAACTGCACGGAGCTTGAATGGTAACAAAAAGCCCATTATGGAAGCTCGCTTGTCCATTTTTTAACCAAAGATCTACGTATATGATTGTTAGCGAATAAATATATTTTTAACAGCTCGATTTAAGTTCGAGATAAAATCATGAATAAGTTATGATTCGGGTTTTTCATTAAACTTAACACCATCGAAAATGTTTGCAATTTACAAATAACCAAGTTTAAGATGCTATAATCAAGTACATGATGAAGAAAATTCAAAGAGAGACTGCAATAATGAACGCCTTGTGGAAAAGACTAAACGAATGATGTGTTTTTAGTTAAAACTACATTTTAGGGTAATAACGATTGGTAATTACCAATGGTGCAGAAGTTGCAGACATTTACGATAAACATCAAGAGTTTTAGCCGGTCAAATCACGTACAGTAGTTCATATTTCAGGACAAGTTTCACAAAACGTTCATGAGAAAGATGGGGAAAATCTTTAGTCGAACTTAGCTCCACATGGAAGCTGGATACCTAATTTCGGGAGCACGAATGGCAGTGTAGGTACAACGAAGATTTTTAGCATGTCATTACACGGTAAAATTTTTGGTTATAATTTGCGATCATCAAATTTACGCTACTCATTAACCCTTAGGGCATGTGCTGTACAACCTCTCAATGTCAGTGATGGGACAACACTTGGTTTGATCTTCCAGTATGGAGAACGCACCTTGTTACGGCGAATGTTTTGGAAGTTTTAACGGCACAGTTACGTCTTTTATCTGCAGAAAGTTTCTAAGATCAGGCAGATTTCGGCATGAACATAATGATTTTTGGAAATGGTTCATCACAAAATTCGTGCATGAGTTTTCAAGTAGCGTTATTCGAGAGGCAACCTTATGGTAAGAGTTCAAGTCGAGCTAATAATTGGAGGCTTATAAATGGGAACCTGCAGCTTGAAGCCGTAAATGAACTATTAACTGGAGGCGGTAACTGGTAGTCCTAACTGAGGCTCTAACTGGAGGCCGTAAATCGAAAATGTAATTTTAGGCCACAAATGGAGGTCATAACTAAAGGCCGTAAATGGAAAATGTAACTAGAGGCCAGAAATGGTGGTCATAACTGGAGGTCATGACTGGAGGCCATAAATGGAGGTCATAGTTGAAGCCCATAACTGCACGCCAAACATGACTTGGCTTTTATGCTTTCAGGCGCTTTTGGCTGCGATGAGCATGACGCACTCCAAGACACACGCACACACACGTGTCCAACGCATGAAGTGAGCATGACGCACACACACGCGTCCAATGCATGAAGTGAGCATGACGCACTCCAAGACACACACACACGTGTCCAACGCATGAAGTGCGCATGACGCACACGCACACGTGCCTTCTGCGCCTTGCCCGAGCAGGATGGCCATCCTCCGACGGGGCGTAGTGCGACGCCACAAGACATCCGGCAAACGATAACCTCAAAACTCCAGCAGGAGGCCACTCTACTTAGGTTAAGGTGCCCTTCAAACTTCTGTTTGGTGACTGGTGATTATTATAATTATGACCACTGTCACGTCATGCTCCTTGATTCTCTAGCTGATGTAAGCAATACTTTAACATACACATTGTCTGACATCATGTGTTGACAACTTGGTCTTCTGGCGTCACTTTAGGATGGTGAGTCGCATGACTTCATGGTTGAAGAAGAGTGGAACTGGGCTCCAGGAGTACAGGGTATATATCGATGACAATAATAGTGAATCAAGAGTGTCATATTACACCCACGACAGTATGGATGAATGAAGAGTGGTGTGTATCTCGAAGGTGGCGATCAGAAATCAAGGGGGATGTGCATCATCGACCGAAGTAATCGTAAGTCAATGATGCTATAACACATCGATGACAGCAATAGTGAATCAATGTCGACGTGCATATATACTTCATAGACAACAGGAATAATGAATCAAAAGTGCAAAATTATGTCCATTATTATTCCGTGAGTCACTACTCGGATATTTTTAATTATTTTACAAAATATCGATTGTAATGATCACCGAACTGCTCAGCCAGAAGTTCTCTACGAAGTCCATATTACGTTCCTGGAAATTTACGGTCTGATCACCGAATAACCAAAACTTCTCTCACTCAAAGTGATTCGCTTCTGTTTTGTTATTATAACATTGCGTAAGTAACACCCGAATATGGGTCAGTAGGCACCATTCAGGAGCTGGTAAGCACCCCTTTACTTGCCACGATCTCCTGGAGCGATGCTGCAAATATATTCCTTGTCTCAGCAGTAACTGAGAGTGAAAGATTCGTGAACACAAGCGTTCACATTTGAATTTATTATTCACAGTTAATCCCTAGGGTCATAAGCCATCATTTTCAACTGTACTATGACATAATTTCTCACACTGATGACAGCGCTAGTGATTTTAATGCAACGCGTTGGCTAATGACTTGTATAAAGGATTTCCTATTATGAATGAATGACGTTCATTCTAACCACGTATTTCAAACAAAAATTGATCTCCATCCTAACTTTAGGAAGCAAAACGCACTAATAATTTTTTCTATCTAATACGCAATCAAGTCAAGTTATTAAATTTACGTGATGTAAGTCAATAATTTCACTTATCATACAACTCGGTTACCGAAATTACTCTACGAAGGCAAAAGAGATTAGAGATTGATACGGATTATTATTTGATGCAATACTTCCCATCTGCCTTAAAAATATCACATTATTTAAGAAAGCCTTGATTTTTTTCCACTATTTTCCTGCAAGTTAACTAGCCTGACATTGTCATACGCTAATGACGGCTGCGCCAATCCTGCGCCCCCACTGGCGAGTCGTACGAGAAGTAAGCCAAAATGGTTCGCGAGGATTCGGATATACTTAAAACCAATTTAGTTATTTGGTAAAAAGCAAGCCTATGATCAAAGCATCTCAAATTATCATACCAATTCGATTATGTTAAAATTATGTTTGCTAAGGAAACCCTCCATATCTTCCCGTATCACATGTTTCCTGTCCGAGCTGCTTCCTGACAAACTTCGTTTTCCTCTTTTAAATGTTTATCCCAAACTGATTGAACATTAAGATATTGTTTTAATTAACAATGAAGCTTACAAGTTCGAGCAATAAATTTTTCTTCTGACATCGTTTGTGAATGTTAATTGCTGGTGGCCAAATTATAAAACTGAATTAAAAGTTACCCCGTCAACCATCAGCGTAGCTGTGAACCAGAAAACATGCAATAATTCTCAAACCGCAACACGCAAACTTCTTACTTCTTTTGTACGAAGCACTACTCACCGGTCACGAAAATGGCTTTCTTCGACACGTCCTTGATGTTGACCCTGGGTCTCGTGTTCTGAAGTCCCTTCAAGATCCACTCGGAGATGTGAGCAGCCACCAGACCTATGGAGAGCACGCCGAGCGCCCACGAGTGCTGGGAGACCAGCGCGAGGGCGGTCCATACGACTACCCATACCACGATGTTGGTAGAGTACGACGTGCCCATCGTGAGAGAAGGTTGTACCTACTTTTGTATCAAAAGTGGACTGGCACTACAGGTTTCCGTCAAAGCTTCTGTTATTGAATGCAAGCTGCGGCCATTCGTTACTGGGACCTTTGTGCTTTGAACGTGTACCTACTGAAATAGTCTGAAAAACATGAGTTATGAGAGCAAATGAGATATATCGTTCCGGTCGCTAAAGCTACATTTATAATTGAATATATCCAGAGAACTGTACATCCCTACAGGTGATCGAGTCGGATAAGTGTATTCAGGATGTTGTGTGTCATCAGGTAATAAGCTGGTGATTTAATTTTTTTTAAACTTTTCATTCATGGGATATAAACATAACAAAAATTTTCTCAGAAAATTTACAATGGCAATTACTCGTGTTTTAAAAAACAATGGGAGAGAATTAAAAAAATATTACGCTTGCTGGCGGATGACTTTCGAGGTAAAATACATTAGCTAATGAAATTCAACATTAGCCACTAATACACAATACTGTTTCACAGCAGGCAAAGATGGCCAATGATAAATCATGATAGGCAATACTGGACAATTTTAGGTCAGGGTAAACGATGATGGACAACGATGGCTTGAACGGACAGTGCTGACAATGACAGCTGAGGACGGAACGTGTCCCTTGAGGCTCAACAAATGAAAGAGGGCTGGCCGGAGCCGTAGTCTGCTGGTGAACTCGCCAAATAAGTCAAGATGAGACCTGTGTGAAGCTCCTACACAGCTCTCAGGATAATTTATCAATCTTCTTGAGGCAAGAGAGATCTGAAGTTCTTCCTGTACAATATGGAGCCTCATGCATATCTCTTCTATTCACAACAAAGTCTACATGTGAACGCTTATAACATACATACACGTACTGCAACTTGTAAATCTCAGGTTCCATATTATAATTAATAACAAGCCTTCAGAGGACAAAAAAACATAAATAATCACGTTAAAAACACATTTCGTACACGAGCCTTGTATTTTTTGTATTCTGACCTAAAAAAACTCATTGATTTTTAAGCCTTTTTACGTTTTAATTTGAGTTCATTTTACCACATCGTATGTAGGTGAACCGTGTTACATACACACGGTGGTCCCGCACATGGGCATTCCAGCCTACGCAGGAAGCATTACGGCTTCCTTGAGACTGCCCACGCTCTCCACTTGCTACCCTAACAGTAACCTTGCTTGGAATTATCTTCATGTGTGGTGTTCACATTTCGTTTCTAAATTCATTTCACTAAATCGATTGTGTAATTTTATGTTTATTTTCGTTTAAATTTTTTTGTGAATGCAGGCACTGAAATGAAATTATATAAAAGGTGGTAAATTAAGATCTTCACTTGTTAGGAAAACAAACCTTGAAGTTCTTATGTAAGAGTTCATTTGGAAATACGGTACAATTATGCTCAGTATTCTAAAACACTCCCCTTTATTTTTTAAGGAAATGAATCATCAAAGCCGTAACCGAATAAGATCAAAAAATGAATTCAGAAGAACGAATTTGTCGAAAGTTAACGGTCTGTACTCCGAATCTTTCGTAGCTTGCGTGATCTAATTCTTGAAGGACGGAGTAACTTTTCCCAACTTCTAACTTTTTCCGAAGATGAGTCATTATCGTAGTTATTTTCTCTCACGCGTTATGTTAGAAAATTAAAACGATATTAATTGGTCGGTGAAGTTTTGTAAATGAAATAAAAAATATTCCCGATGATAAAAAGGAGGAAACAAAGTTTTTTCAGTAATATGATAGCTCGAGTCATTGTAGTACATACTATCGTCCGTAGATACAGAAAAAATAGTTGCGAGTTTTTCCTGCATCAAAAATTGAACATTAGCAAGATACGTCAAGGGCCGTAATTGTACAACTGGAACAGGGAAAAGCTGAAATCCACAGATGCCTGTTTCGAGACTGAATTTAGGAGGTTTCTTTGACATCTGCAATTTAATGAGTGTTATAACGAGTTACCGGTAAAATGAACCGAAAAAGTTCACATTCACTGTCACACAAGTGTAAAGATCTGATTTTGTATTTCTTAGTCTATCAGCGCAACCTAGTACGCACACCCCTCTGGCTCGAAGCCCCAGCGACATGCGGCACAAGCCAGTCCCCAACATCTGCAGCCCCAGCAACATGCTGCACAAGCCAGTCCCCAACACCCGCAGCCCCAGCAACATGGGGCACAAGCCAGTCCCCAACATCCGCAGCCCCAGCAACGTAAAGGTCACTTCCCCAAGGCTTGCGGGCTCGGCAACATTAGACAGAGATCCTCTCAGGATTTCATTAGCGCATTGAGCAAGATGCCAAATGCAAAAGCCTGGTGATCACCGCTCTATCCTCTCACTTGTGCCTTCCACACAAGGCTTCTGTCGAGGCCTCATCGTGCAGAACAGGTGCGTTATTCTGTGATCTGTTCCCTTTGTACCTTCATGTCAATCACACTCATCTTCATCACATACTCTTTCAGCTCTCTGATCACTCACACATGTTCTGATCCTTGTGTGAGACACCAAATGAACCGACTTAATTTTTTTCATAAGATAATGGATTGAATTATTTTGCACGTCTGATGAACTAAGAAAGCTTACCGAGAAATGTGTTGTTACAGTGACCCATTTGTAAACTGTTTCAACTTAATGTTTACGGGGGCAGAAATTCTTATTACGTTCATCCTAGGTTCCGTGAGAAATGTCAGTTTATCAACTGACTGAATTATTGACAACGTGTCGTGTTTGAGTAAGTCTTGTTTTAAATTAAATTACCTGAGAGAGTGAGTACTAGAAAGAGAAGTAACCTGGCAAGTCAATTGAATCCCTACTTAGAAGAGAACATTCATTCGACTGAAACTTCCGCTAACAAAATTACGTCAATTATTTTCCTGCAATTTCGTAAATGATGCTTTGTCTTGGGCATATACTTCAATCCAAAATACATTCCTTTGCTATTCATCTCGTGATACTTGCAAATATCACGGACCATTTTAACTTGCATGACATATTATTACTGACGACAGATTCAACTTGCTTACAAATGCTAATTTAGTCCAAATTTTCTAGACAAATTTTACACACACAACAATTTATTTGATGACTTCTTCCGCCAGTTCCAACTCTTACGATACCTCCGTCTACAACTTGCCTCAAACGTATTCCTTCTACATGAACGTTATTGTTTTTTAAATTTTTAGACGGACTGAGCGAAAGTACGAGGCAGGACGCCAAAACTGAACTACTTAGGGTTATTTAAAAAATGTTGACACTATAAGTTCATCTCGGAAGCAGCGAGTTTCCAAAGAAGTTTAATGATGAACAAATGCTCGTGATTAATCTTTTTACCTTGATTTTACTATTTATTAATACTATGCGTATATTCCGAGATTCAGCAGCATCAGATTAGGAATGTTTTTTGTCCGTGATATCGAAGAAAACGCACGCGAATTTGATAAAGCGAAGAAAATATTTGAAACGAATTATAAAATTTCCGAGCGTGTACTTTGATTTTTTTTTAATTTCAATCAGTGAACTTTCCGTGATCAACTGAAGTTCAATCTGAAAGAAGTTTCATTTTCAACCAGAAAATGTCAGCATTACCTTCAAGACGCAATGCCTTGTTGCCAACTACGCACACCGAGTGTCAGGAAGCGCGGCACTGCTTTTCTCCTATGCATGTCAACCCGTAGGACGGTAGGAGTGAAGGTTTATCGAAATGCTAGTCATGAATGTCAGACAATTCGCCGGACTTTTCAAATACCTTAATTCGTGACTTCACCCCATACAACACGGTAACCTAACACTCGATTACCTCTATCAAAAATCTACCTCATTTTAGAATATTGAAACAACTTTCTACATCAGTAGACAGCACTTCGCCACAGTACCCAAAATACAGCGCTGCGTCACACACGTCCTTCCTTAACCAAGCCCTAGCACTGCCCCACTAAAGGACGCTGCCGGCTGCAGCTGCTTATATGCCCGTCCGAGGCTCTGCTTCCAAGCGGACCCAGGGTTGAAAAGATGACCGTTGCACACTGACCTCTGTACGCGAGATGCGCCGGAAATCCGAACGCGGCCATCAACCAATAATAACCGGATCTGACCATTATCTGCTCTTTGTCATGGTCAAGACAAAGCAAAACACTTAGCGACGGGTTTCATACGCGTGCGCTTCATTAAAATGTCGTACAAGACTGACCGAAGTAGCGGCGATAAACCAAGTACTTTTCCACGACCGCTCGTGCGACGCTTGAGAAGGATCCAAAAGAGATTGCTATTTTTCCAAGTAAATTGGAACGAGTGCTATAGTCTCATGTGATTTTGCATCATTTATGTGTTGAAAAAATAGTATCTAAAAATTTGATTTTAATGTTTGGAGTCCATGGTCTACAAAATAGCAGAGTGTAATAAACGTAAACGAAAAGTTAACTTTAAACAACCAGCATGAAATATGCATCAAAGGCTATCGAATACCTATAATTTCTGAAGAATAATTGTCAACGATCAGGCGCACGCTATGTTTCAGAAATCACTCACGCCTTTCACCATGTTTTTCGATTTCAATCTGAGACACTGTCAAAGACAAGTTTTATACAAGTTTTTAAATATTAAACCGAATTTTTCAAAATATTTTGCCTTTTGGTATTTACTTAATTTTTTCCCTATAAAAAGATTTTTGATTGTTTTTTGCTCTCCTGTAAGTTCAACTTTTTTGAGAACAGTACGGGGTATCTACTTAGCGAACACTTTGTGTGATAGTTGCAGAGCATGCCGATTTCATTTGCAGACCTTAGAGTTTTCCCTTTTTTATACTCGCACATATTTTGCTATGTTTTTCTTGCAGTCAAATATTTATCAGTAAACACAATGAAAATTATAAGATCATTCCCAGGTAACTCTAACCCTCATGCACTGCTAGTAGTCTTCGTTTTACGTCGTGCTTGTAGTAAGCACGATTTGATTTAATTTAAGATTTTTTAACTCTAGGCATTCGAAATTCGTGCTTTCGGTTCAAGAGAACGTATTGATATCGCCATGGTATCGTCTTGATCTTCGATTTGGAGATTTATGGGCATATACAATTTAAGACATCAGGAAACAGCAATTACATAATCCTATTAGAGATATTAATTTTTCATGGATATTTTGCAAAAACATATCCATAAAGGGGGACCTTGCAATTTGTTTGCCAAGCGCTGGTGTACATATTGAGTCATAATGTGAGAACTCGTTTTTACCAAGAAGCAATTCATAATGTGAGCCAAAGCCGTTTTCAGACATATATTTAAACATTTATTTACCACAAGTAATTTACATCAGATACAGGTTTACAATTAAATGAGGAATGACGAAGAACCGGAATCAGGATATATACCACATGTGGGCCCGAATAAGCTACAAGGCTTCTAGGGTATATTTCTGTATTATATGCACATACGAAAAAAATATTGTACAATAACAAATACGCAACGGATTGAGAATACACGGTGCGGTAAATAATGGTTAATTTTTGTTTTTTTCGTTGTCAGAATTTTTACGTTATCTTCTTGAGGTGCATGTGCGAGAGGAGAATTATTTTGCGTAATATTCCACACAATTTATTAGATAAAGCGACGGTGATATTTTTTAAAAACCCTCAGTGGCAATGAAATGCATCACGCTTGGAACGCAGCATATTTTTCAGGAATCCAAGCCTATTTCTCAGCTAAATTTTGTTCTCAAATTGTCAAGCGAGACTTGAAAAGTACTGCAAAACTGATGGACTCCCCAGAAAAGACGAGCGGGTTCAAAACACGGTTCCGCGAAGGGCTACTCCTCTTTTCAAATGAACTCCGAGATGTGGTCCCGAATCCTGGTTTCAGGGACACTCTGTAACGGTGCAGAGTCTTGTTGGAAGGTCCAAAGTGGACCTTGAATGCGTTGACTTACCCACGGAAACAGTTCAGCTTCAAAAATGACAATGATGTAGCACTGAGTATCGATTTTTACTAATGAGCACATAAAAATGAGGGGAGTCATTCCAGTCACCGATACGGCGGCTCAGGCCAGCAGAGCTCTTGGCCTTAATTTACAACCTGCTTGACGTTGAATTTCCTTTCGACACTTAAGTCAAAAGTAGTCACTGTGTTATCCATCACTCAATTAAACGTATCTTTTCTCTCTTGTGTATTTATCGACGAGTGAGAGCAAATGCTACTCTTCGATTTTCATGAAAACTCTTGAGATCAATTTTGAGTGCTGATCTCAATTGTTGAACGCAATTCTCTGGCAGGTCGACGAGGTTTCCGCTGTAACTTTCCTCGAGCGTTTTTATCGCTCGTGGAGTTGCCGTTTCCTGCCTTGACCAAATAGGCAAAGTGTAATATCAGATTGCTGACGCTTTTAAACACTTCCAAGTCATTTCACGACGAATTTTCTATACGAATTTTCAATCGCTGAATGATTTTTTCATGCTTGTAAAGTGTTATGATCATGTTTCGGGCAACAGCGACCATTTTTTCATTATTCACAAGTAACATGATATTAAGTAAAAAACTGAAGTCACATTCTTTCAAATGAACAATGGCTATCTTATTAAATTTTTTTGGGAAAATGATCTTAGAAAAGATTGAACTTCTGTCTCCATAAGTGTGGCACACCCTTTAGGACTAACATGGGTAACCTTTGAAGTCAGTGCCGTGTAGAAGGGGCTTTAGAACTGTGTTTATTTGGCACTCTCATATCCTCAAGTAACCTCAAGAACAGTCACACGGGAACACGACCTACGTCGTGTGCCGCTACATCACTTGGCCACTTCTGAAGAGGCGCTCGAGCAAACCGCATCCGTGTGAGGCTGAACTTAGCTCCAGTGGATCTCTTTAACGCGTCAAGAGATTGATTTTAAGAAAATGAGTTGAACGATGATGTAATGAGGTATTTTTTCATGTTTTTTTTATCACTACTGGTCGTTATTGGAATGCAGGGAGCGCGATAACGTGAAGAATTAAAAATTCTAAAATAATGAATCTCGTCCTTGCGATCTGAGAGAATGGAAAGGGAACTTGCAAATTTCAATTGAATATAGCATTCTAATACAAATAATTACTTCACTTATGCGGCTGGCAGTTGTAGCATATCTAAACCTATAAACCAAGACGCTAAGACTTTTATTAACAAGCTCAACACACAGCTAAATCAAAAACTACAAATCCATCTAATAGAACACATATTTTACGAGTATTCAGTACGAAAACTCTCAAAAGTATTCAGTACGAAAACTCTCGAAAGTACTCAGTATGGAAAACTCTCGCCAAGTATACAGTACAAAAATTGGAACATGAAGTAAACGTTAACTATAAACAACACGGTGCTCACAGCAACAACATCAGTCAGCGGAGATATGCCCAGCTGATGTTCATGAGATCACTGCCGCAGTGTACTGCCTGGTACAGGATCTAAGGGAGACTTTCTATAAAAGATGCCATTTTGATTTCAAGATTAAAATATAGTATAGAGCATCGTCACCCAGGAGTCTTTAATTCGCAAAAACTCTACTGTACGACAATCTGTTTAGACCATAGAGAGTAATTTATGAATATGTGCAATGCTGTACTAATTCACGAATGTATCCAATTGTACCAGATTTTGGATTGACTTGTAACTAACATTCCCTAATCATGAGTTAGGGAGCTCTAATGTATTACCACTTAGAACTCACCCACGAAACCATTGTGTAGGGTATACTCTAAGAATAAAAAACTTACAGGAGCTAGAGCCGACGACAATAAAAACTTGCATTTCAAAATCATGCTTTTCGTCTATCAAAAGGTATATTTTCACTCCTTTCATCCGTTCTATCGGCATGAACACATTAATAGCTCCGACTATGTAGCTTATACATGCATGAACACATTAATAGCTCTGACTATGTAGCTTATGCAGGCCGGCATGAACACATTAATAGCTCTGACTATGTAGCTTATGTAGGCATAAACACATTAATAGCTCTGACTATGTAGCTTATGCAGGCAAGTAACTCAGACTACAGCCGAATTGAGCAATTTCAAAAAACGCGCAGCTTATCTCGTAGTAATGAACAAATCAAAGGGAACGAGAAAAACACGAACGATTCCAATGAATATTCATGATCGACAGTCATTTCTCATAACCATCGAGATACCATTGTTACTTGAACGGAAACCCCCCTGCTATTTCATTCAGATAGTAGCAAATCATAAAGTTTAGCGAAGATAAATAAGAATTTACCTCGGAGTCCAGAAAGATCACTTTGTAAACAATTCAAGATTTTTCAGAGCTTGAACTCGCCCACCTAAATAACTAACGAACTCACGGACAGCGTGATTTTATATACTTTTTCCTACAACTGGATGTATTTTATTTATAATCACTAGCAAGTTCTGTACAGAACCCAACAATGAAATTTGTCACTATTACCCCACAACCAGCCAACTATCTCAGATAAAAATACTATCTTCTAAAATTCAATTTTCAACCCTTTTTAACCGTATGTGACTGAAATTTCATGTTTATATTTGTTTAACATTACTTTCACTGGTTTAAATTCCCCTTTCTACATCTGATAAAGAACGCGACATGTAAAGCTCCTGTCATTGTTATAACCATTTCATGTTTTTATTCAACCATGAAAACACGGCAATAAATGTTAGTTTCCTGCTAAAATCAATGCAGGGCGTCAGGGGAGAGCAATTCAGCGTTGCTTTGCACAGTGGGGCAGGGGACACACGGAAGGACGTCAGGGACATCGACTCGGAACATTCTAAGGGAAGGGAGTATGTTAGTTTTAAAGCTTTAAAATCTTCAGCAAAGGCCAGCGTCGATAGTAGATACGCATGAGAGCAAGCTCGAGATATAGATACTTACTTCCATATTTGATTTTCATGGGGTAATTGCTGTTGGTAAACCTGTTCCTCATAATCTTTGGACCGGTTAGCAGCTACAGCGAGCCTCTAAGTACGTCAGCAACGAAAATTGTCAGGTAAAATTTCCTCAATAGCATCAAGGTGGCTGGAATTTCGGCTTTAGGATCAAGGCGGATCAGTATTTAGACAGTATGTCAACGTTAATTTGCATACAATAAAATGTGTATTCATGTATAGATAAAAATCTGCCTTGCAGCTATAATGATCAGAGTTGAGAAAGCTGTCACGTTAGAAGCCGGTTTGAAACGAAAGCTCCACTTTCGTATCACGGTTATGAGAAGGTACGCGTCACTGGCAGCCTTTCAAATGAGGGAGTTATTAAAAATCAAACAGTCTACTGAGCAACGCTGTAATGCGGCTGGCACACGCGCTAATTTTTTTTTCTTGACCCTGCCATTGCTAGCCACTGTGCGTCACACGAGAGAGCAAACACCTCCAAAAGTCATACTCTGAACCAAGTATCTTTCTGTCGCTCTAAAGCCTCTTGCGCTGCAATTCTGTTTTCAAAGTCACACGTAACGTTTATGATGCTTTCTCATGTCATGAATATTGTGTTAAATAATTCTATTAATTTGGGAGGCATACAGCCTGAGTATTGAGCCCGGGGCCTTCTGACCGGGAGGCAAGGACTTTATCACCACAAGTATACGTATACATAAGCATACAGTCATTCAGTACATATAGGGTGACTCTGCACAGTATATACGAGGTGACCCATGAAAAAGTCAAATGAATTTAACCTCAGTACGTTTAACCTCCGCACGGGGTAGCACGTTTTGGTTTTCATTACACAAACATAGAATACACACATGCAAGTAAAAACACAACATACTGTCGTATGCATACAAGTGATGTGGCATGGAGATTGCAGATATGACAGTTAAGTTTGATTAACCTTTTGATGGGTCACCCTTCTGGAATGCTTCTTGGTAAGTTAAGCACCGAGTCTATACAAAGACTTGAGCAATGCAGAAATTGCCTTTAGAGTTGATTTGAAGAGCATCACAGCTCTTCGTCACTCAAATTGAATATTTCATTTACACTGGAAAAAACTTCATCTTTAATAACTAAGACAACAGATTAAATTCTTGGGAAAGAAAAGAAAGAAAAGGAAAAATAGTTTATTCCAAACTCGGTCACATACGAAGTATATACCTTTTG
>VOMN01008600.1:0-21190 GCA_014899125.1 Orchestia grillus
GTGCGCTTTGATTTTCAATAAATGATGTTTATGAATAATATCGTCAGATAGTGAGGTGCATGGTGAAACAGGTAAAACTCGTTGGTTCATCAGATGAATGAAGCTAATAAGTTTGGGGCTCACGGCTTAGCGCAAGTAGCGGTTCTTTAATATAAGCTCTCCTACTTTAACGCAGTTCATATTTTTCTGTTAGTTTCGTGGTTATGTGTTGCGAAATTTTAAATAGTCACTTCGTGTATTGTGAAATACTTCGAGCATACCAAAAGCTCCAGTTTTTAGTTTTTTTCATCATTCACGAACTTCAAAATGTGTCAATTGCAAAAACAGAGTAAGGGACTGTTTGCCTGTTCTGTCAGTGGGTAATGTATTACGGAAACAAGTTCTTTGGCACGTTTCTTGTGTTCATTACAGGTTTAGAACCTAACTTTTGGAAGAGGGTCAAATTGTTCTGAAATAAGAATTTTTTCAATGGAACTTTAGCTATGTATAGATTCATATTACCTTTGAAAAATTTAGTGCACTTGATGTTCGAGTAAATTATCAAAAACAGATGGAACTGACTTCCTTTCAATCTATCCAGGAAAGAGTAATTAAATAAGTATATGCACAATAATGAATGGGCCTATCACGTTCATTAAGACTTGAGCATAAAACTTTGTCAAGACCGTATTGTGCTTCGCTTCAATGAATTTATAAAAATAGGCACAGCAGCTCATTATTGAGCTAAGGAATTTGTCATCATGTAATGCTTTTATCGAAAGATGGCGAATATTCGATCAACTTCGACTACATCGCATTGCTCTGTCATTCTATCGAGAAGTTAAATAATCGACTAAATTTTGTCCATTTTGTAATGAAGGTTACTGTTAATCATCATTGGTTCAATTTGTCGTGCCCTTGATTTATAGGTTGAACGAATTTCAGTATTCGTAATCGTATCAAGCGGATGAGTTTCGATCTCATTTGAGAATGCATTTTATTTTTCTGTCGGGTCTTATTGAGCAACGTTCTCAATGATTAAGCTCGAAATTGAAGTCTCTCAATCAAGCTCTGATTTTCTTAGGATTCATCTTCAATGAGAGCTCTCATTGTGCGCTTATGCCACGGTATTCAAATTGATTCTTCTGGCCTTGCCTTCATTTCAGTGAGTATTTGTTAATTTGTGGAACTAGATAATATTAGGTGCTGAACGTTTTCGCAGTTCTTCCACCGTGCTCTCCTTGCGCTCACCGGTAATGCCTTATGAGTATTTAATGTGCACCAGTACGATAATTGAACCATGCATTTCTAGTTTGAACAAACATTTCTTTGTGGCTTCCCCAGTGTTACTGTGACCGCAAGTCTGGAAGGGAACTGTAGGCCGTGCGCATGTTGAGCGCGATTATGCCTGGCTTGCCGTGGGGAGGAAAGTTCACGTCTCTGCCATTACTTTTGTGTGTCCCACACGACTGGAACTCCGCGCGACTGAGGAAGCTTTGCTCCTGTAGCGCGGGTGGAGCTCTATGCCCTTTAATGACTCCCCTTACTGCCCTTCTTCTTCTTCTTTCTATGTTCACTGTTACTGCTGAATTCCTCCGTGCTATTTCACTTCTTGTGCCTTGCAAAAATGCCGTTTTTTTTGTACTTTTTGTTGGACTTGATTCACCGGCATTGTTATGAACATTTGTTTGACTTTGTCAATTTTCTGTTGTACTATATTTTGGGCGTGATTTATTACAACGACTAGTATCACTCTTCTCAGTTTCCTGGTCAGAAGACTGCTTGTGATTGTATTTAACAAGTTTTATGGCTCAACCTATGATGAGGAAACATATATTTAGCTGCCAAAAAATTATAGCGCTGATCTTCGTTTTGTGGCGCCATGTGACTTTAGTGTTAACCCATGAATGGATTATTCGGTTCGTTCCTGTTTCCATTCTTTATTCTTTGTGGTAAATTTTCACTCAAAAATTATACAAACCGAAATCATTTTTGAGCTCTCATTAATTTTTTTATCTGCTCAAAATGCAAGTATCGGACGCCGTTGTGTCCGATAAAATTTATGCTAGCTAGAACTACCTAATCGTTGCGCCTGTTGTTTACGTAGCCATCTAAATTAGCGTGCCTAGCTTACATGCCTCTTTTAACCCTGACTTCATTTATTGGTTCAGATATAACCCAAGTTCTTAGGAGGGCACTGCCGCAACGCAACGCATGAGACTACTGATAATTACTGCGAATCGCGTCATCACAGTTTACCTTGTGAGAATGTAAGCGCGAATTTATTATTTCGTATGGCTCACTTTCGCGAAGGCGATAGAACTTACTCAATGAGCGGCACAAGCGTTTGTAAGAAAACATCAGTTTTCCCTCATCAGTGTAATGAGATGCTTTATACGTCACTCTTGATATTTCTCTGATGTTTCTAGCAGACGCAGCCTAAAAACTAGTATTGAAATCCACCATTTGAGCTTGTTTCTCCCTAAATCCAAGCTAAAGGATTATGCGGGTTTTGGCCGTAGGCGCAGTGGCATCTCATGCTCAAGAATTCTCGGTTGTTTTGAGTGGACGACTCCGTGCTTTCCAGGCTACGCTACTGGCGCTTCCTACGTCTTGTAAATTTTCCGCATTTTCGATGCTGCTCGAATTCACAGCAAATTATCGGAGACTGAAGATGCGCCTCCGCCTCAGGAGTTCTGACTTCACATCATTTATGGTTTTATGAAGAGAGCTGCGCAGCTACAGCTTAGTATAATGAAAATTTAGTCACCCGTTTCTTTTTTGGGGCTGCTTTTGATTGCCAGGAATAGTGTTGCTCCATTTGCGTGGCGCTGGAGAGGTAGTATTTTTATTTTAAATTTAGTTGTTTGAAGCATAACTTTCATGTTATGCTTCACACAAGCAAATCCAGTCACGTGTTCGATTTTTTTCATTGATTATTTTATTTAGTACGAGTACTAATTAATGCGAACGTGGAGTATGACAGATTTTTTTTCTATAAATAGTAAATATGGATTTCAGTTGAATGTTTCAAGTTTTTCATGTTTGCTCTTAGTATTAAATTTCAGAAGTAAAAGCTTTATGATCAAGGTACACAGTTATTCTGTTGCTTGTGTATTCTTTTTCGATCATCTTGTAGCGCCTGCAGTGAAATTGTTTACTTGCGTGACCTGCGTTTGTTCCGTCTGATTTGCATTGCGACGAACCGCTCTGTGGCCTTACCGTCGTGCGTTGCATTGATTTAGCAATATCTCCTTGAGATTTACTTCGTTTTTGAGGATGCAAATTATGACTTGGTGCTGGAGCTGCTAGGGTGAACGGGCGTGCGATAGCGTGATTTACGTCCACGAAACTTTCGCCGCATATTTGGCGAGGGCTTCACGTGCGAGCGTAGCAGCAGTCTGCCTTATACACCTACCCTTTGCCAGCATCCTGTGCACGCACTGTGGTCGCTCGCTGCAGTGTCGGGCATCTCTTCCTGAGAGTCTAAATCACTGTGTTCCGCGGCCGCTCTGCTCAGATGAGGGGCCAGTCGCCTAGATCGTTTGAAAATTTATTGTGTCCGACTTTGGGGGCAACGTACCCTTGACTCAGGACTTTCTATGAGATGCCTTGTGCGTCACGGGATCTACAGTGGAAGTAAATAATGTGTTTCATGCTTGATAAAAATGAGTTTCATTGTTGCGTTTCGCTTTCATTATATGTGTAGTGAAAGCGAGCAACATTCTCTTTGGTTTTTACGAAAGTTTTTAATATCGCTGAATTGAATATGATGGGGCTGATGAATTCTGCAAGGCTCGACGCACACATGTTACCTCGCACGTGTTCATGTATTTTCGAACAAGCCCGATTGAGCAATAGTGCAAATTTTTACTGGTTGATCTGCGTGTATACGCCAGCGGGATCAAATAAATACAGTTATTGCTTACTCGATCATCAGAGCTTATTTCCTTATGGGTCTGAACGGTGTCTGCAAAATATGTTGTTGTTTGCATAGGGTTGGCCAAATTTCGACTGTTCTCGAGCGGCTTGTACGTTGCAGTGAAGTTATGAAACGTTCCTGTGTGGCGCTAGTTTTAATGATAGTATATTACATTCCCAAGGAGTGGACTGTCTGGGGATACATATGGCGGAAGGAGCAAATTTAAGATTTAAATTTTGTGGCACTTAGTATCGCAATTGTATTACATGCAATTGTACTGTATATTATTCAATAATTATACATGAGTTTATTTTGAAATCTTAAGTATGAAAGAGTTGTGTTTGGTATGCTTCCAAAGTTTGCGTACAAGCAAAGCTTTTATAAAAACGTGTACCGCGGGCTTTTGATGGCTGCCATGGCTATAATCAATGTTCCGCTCCCGTGCCGCCGCCACCAACATACGCAACCTGAGGCCCTTTCAGGAGAAGGCAACGTTACAGTGCGCGATGAAATGAGGGTGTGTGCAGACCAGTTATGCCTCTCCGCTGCCGCTAAAAAGAAAACAAACTGCAATGAAACCAGAATAGCCCTCACAAGTTTGATGTTCCAGAGATTACCTACGGAGTACAGAAAGCGATCGACATGCACAAACACACCCTAAAAGTATCTTAGCTTTGTTGTCACTTTTTTCAATAGCGGAAAATCCTTACAGCCTCGAAGTACTCGTATTCGTTACTTTATATACGTGTAGAACTTCAAGAGAGAGATGGACGCAGTCGGCTGTATGTTGAGACACTTGAGCGTGAATGATCAGCTATCGGGTCTATCTCTTCAAATTGCTGTCCATTAATTGCCTTCATTCAAGAAGAACTGGCTCGCAAATTGTAGCAGTGCTTGTGTGGAATCGTTGAGCTGCTCATGGTCGCATTTGCTGTCGTCGCGTGCGATGTGTGGGCCACATTCATGTCATGAAGGATGCTCGCATAATGAACGAAAGATGCTTGCCCAATGAACGAAAGATGCTCTGAATGGTGAGTGCTTTTTTTTTATCTCTGTGACATTTGCTTCAATGGCATAAACTTCTCCCTGCCAAGTATTGCTTATCGCGCTGTTTTTGAAAGGTTCATTACTGCATGAATTTGAAACACGAAGTCCTCGTATCGGTCAAAGATTGTTTCGATTTTTATTAAATTCTTCGTACTGTTATGAAATTCCTGAGTGGAATTTATACGAAGCGTCAGGTATTGGACTATTCTTTTGAGCATATGCATATTGATGATGAAATCGGCCTGTTATTTGGTTGACTTTAAATTTGGAAGTGCTTCTACAGCGATCTACATGAACATCAATGGAGAGCTCATGAGATTTGCTCCTCGACGTCATGCCTGATGTGATCTACCCGTTCTATTCAATGCATCCATCGGTCGGTGTTCGTCAAAGGATCCTATAATATGCCCTCAGTTTCATTAGCGTCCTGCTAATGGCCGGGGATTGGCGGGCCCGAGCTTGCATGTATTCTTCATTTATCGTATGTAGCCACGCGTTGCTACTTCTATTGAAGAACTAGGTACATTTAATGATCCTATGAATTTTTTAATGCATCAGTAGGTATTTCCTACAATCAGTGTTTGTAGAAATGAGCTCGTTTCTTTTAATGAAAAGAGTCGTTAAAATGAGATGTGAGACTCGTCCCGATGGCATTGCCGGGACACGCGGGGTTCTTCACTTAATTGCGTTCTCATTTCCACTGAGCTTTTTTCCTGATTCATGAGACTAAAAGACTTGGTTTCTTCTCTGAGTTCTATCCTGCGTGTGATTTCATTGCTCACACAGTTAAAAAAATAGGAACATGTTTGGAGTCGCTCTTTTTCTCTCAAGCTGGGCGTATTATGCGACTTTTTCGTGTTGTGCAATGTCAATTTTTAACAGTTTACGGTCTTCATCTTTGTTGAAACTGTCGTTGCTTATGACACCGTATAAAATATGCTGGTTAGGATCACAGTACACATTTTGACTTCTTGTGTACAATTCTTCTCTCAGAATCCCAATGAGTTGTCGTAGCATATTGTATGCAAAGAAATGCATACTTTTTTTCGCATCTAAGTGAAGAGCATCTGAAAACTCTTGTTTTCTATGGAGTGTATATTACCGACTTGTTTCGAGTATTTTTCGGCTGCTTAGATTTGCTGAACATAAGTCTTCGGAACGATGCCAGGCCAAGCACATGATATACGTTTTTTGTGACATGAAGTAGAAGTGTTCAAATTTAAATTTTACTGGAACTCATTTGGAGTGTCTCAAATTTTGATTTGTGGAGGATGGTTTTTATTTCGTTTTATTTTTTACGAATACATTGAGCTCCAGTTGACAAACTTGGTTTTTCTGTAACGAATTGTAATCATTCTTGAAATGGCTGAGTTGGTGGCAGCAGGATTAATGGCGCACTTGTACGCAATGGCTGGGATGACAGCGAGGAGTGGTCGCTTTACCGCGCTTGGTTTTATGTCCCTCGAGCACACCACGCAGCGGGCGAACTCTCCCTACTCAGGAAGCTTTTCTTCCGATCTGGTGCAGGTGCGAGGGAGTGTATGTTAGTGAAGAGTGAATTATTGTATGTTAGTGATTGGTTGTATGAAGTGAGGGAGGATATGTTATTAAGGGATGGTTTGTTCGTAAGGGATGGTTTGTTCGTGAGGGATGGATTTGTTGTGACGGGTTGTATTCTAGTAAGGGATGGTATGTGAATATTGAACAGTGTGCTAGTTATGGATAGTATGTGAATATGGAGAGGTATGCTCGTAACCGCTGAAGGTGTTTGAGTATGGCATGGTATTATATTAACAGTAAGGAATAGTGTACTATTAAAGGAATGCATGCGCATAAGCGATTCCATGTCATCAGTGGGGTATTGGGACCTATTTAAGGGTGAAGTTCACCAATTATGTTAGAATTGCTCACATGACCTAACTCTTGCTAGTGTACGAATCTCAATGCTGGTCTACTTTGTTAAGGGAATTCGGGAAGCTGCTCGATGGTAACACGCCTTAGATGCATTTCAGTGTATTTAGATGTCAGTTTTGTGGTTCACATTGTTTTAAGTTATTATTTATAAATTTACTAGTCGAACAAAACAGTAACTATCTGCACAAATCGCAAACAGGTACTCCGTGAAATAGTTTCTATGTTTAAAAAAATGCCTAAATGATACGAATCACATTTTGTGGTATTTAAGTGTAAATTCAAAAGCCTTTCCTCTCTTCTGCATGCTTTTGATAAGAAAGTGAACTTAGTTGCCCATTGTTCAATACTTTTGGTAAACAAGTATAGAAAAAAGTTTGCCTAAAATGGTTTTCTCATGTCGTTTCCACTAATGAAACATTTTCCAGCTAATGCTTTCCTCAATTTCTCAAACATTCCTGCAAAATTAACTTTGGCGCATAGTTTTTTTGATGAAACACCGTGCCCCGATCAAGAGGTGCTTGAAAACATTCACTCGTAGCTCGAGGGAAGCGGCTGCTGTGTCCGGCCTTGATGTAGATGCGAGACGTCTGTGAGAGGCACATCGTACAGCTCCTAGGGCCCTCGATGAGGGCTACAGGCATGCTGAGATCGCAGCTCATTTGTCAGTTGCCTTGCGACGCTTGATTGGGTCGTCAGCTCCGTCTTTCCTGTCCACCTGTCCAGCCCTGATCTTCTCAGGTTCACGTTGTACCAACAGCTCAGCTATAGATAGTGGTAGCTACGGTTCTGTTATTGTTTCTCCTCCTAATGCACCTGCTGTTGTTTGTCGCTGGAGTGGTTAATTGTCGCTCTGCTACGGGTGCTCCTTCTTCAAGCACTGATGCTAAAGTTGATTGTTGTTCAAGTGATACACGGTATTGTCGTCGCCGCTTGACGATAATGTTAGCGTAGCGTAGATGGAACATATCTGTCTGTCTTCTTCTGCTACAGAAGTACTTAATTTCCCTAACACCTTTACCTTATCTCCTTACACTGTTGCCTGAGATAAAATGTGCTGTATTTTCTGCTTGGCGATACTTAGGTACACGCATGACTTTTGATTTGGGCGCTGGTAGAATGACCCACAGGCAGGTCCCTGGATAGGAAGCTTGATAAATTAATATCAGAGTTGAAAACTTTAGAATGTAGCAAATGGTCAGGAACTTCTTATGTTCAATTTTAGCTTCTATACTATACCTAGCACTGTTGATTTAGTTTTTTGAATCATAACTAATGTAATTTGTACTGCAACGTATGTCTGTTTAATTGGGCTTCCTTGTTTTCATGTTTATTGGCCCTCGTTGTTACTAAGACAAAATTATATTAGTTTTTAATCAGCAACTTACTGAAACATCTGGCCCGCCTACGTTGCTTGGCAGAACTCGCGTCTATTTTAGATATTCAACGTTCTCGTTCTAATTTAATCAGCCAGATTCACATGCGTTGATCCATTCTGCAAGGAATAATTATGAAGTTCATGCAAGTCAGATGTGATTCTGATTGACCTGTGTCCAGAGGTCAGCTCTCGGAGCTCTCGTGTTGGTTCCCTCGTCTCGAGCTCCAGAGACTGCATCTGCAGTTGCGCACGCCCGTTTTTTATGGCCGTGCATTATAATCAACGGTGTGGGTGTGGCAAGGATTTCGCTACCGTAAGTGCATGTTACCGACTGGATGTTCAAATTCCGCCTGCGGCACTCGCGTTCATGCTATTTTCGCTGTGATAGATTGCGTCGAGTCTTCAAGTGTCTAGAATCATTGAAATAAAAACGAACTTCCCAGGAGAATAAATTTTTGTGAAATTACGTGTCATGAATTTCAATGTAAAGAGAACGATGAAGAACTAAACAATGCGGCATAGCACTTGAGAAGAAGAAACCTAGGAATGCACCACTCGGCTCGTTCCTGATACCATTTTCGATTCTGTACTGTATTGTTGATATTACGGAATTGTTACCCATTAATACGATTAATATCATTACTGTAGCCAGGTTTTTATCGCTATTTATGCTGAAGCAATGCAATTATCATGGTGAATCTCAATGAAAACTTGTTCATAGAAGCGGCATTGGAAGGGTGCAAATTTCCATTCCTTAATAAGGCCATGCAGACGGCGGCCAATTTGAATAGCCTTGAATGAGATCGTACAGAGGTTGACTGAGTCGGGCGAGGGTGGTTGTTAGACCCTCTGTTTATTTGCTGTGAATTCATGTATTTATTTCCTCCTGTTAATGCGTACCTTCATTCCCGCCTTGGCTGTCTCTCAATTTTTGCTAAAGCTTGGCATCCAGATAGTGGGTAGTTAAATATATTTTTTATTTTATTTGCTAGCCATCGGATCACGAATGTGCATTCGAGTACCAACGAGAATGTCCGTTTGAAAATACTCGTAAGTTTTTATTCAATATCGTTTAATTGCTTGTGTTATAGCCGTACTGGAAACTGCTTTAAAACTCGCACTTATTCTTAGAGCAAGGGATTACTATGTCAGTAATGACTTCCTCTTTCGTGATTTTGTTCAGTATTATCCCAGTCTTACTTTTTCACCGGAGATCTATAATTATGTATCCATAATTTCACATTCTAGAATATTTTATAAATGAGTATGTGGACTTATTAACGGGACGGGGAAAAAGTTACGCTTGAATCCTCTGGCCTGGTCACTTGGACGGGAACTTAGAATTGGACATTCAAGGTAATTTAACTCCACAGCGTCTATGCAAGACATTTTGAGCTGGTAGGGATTCGATCAGGGTCCGTGTTAAGTTTGTGAAATATCCTGTTTCGCCTTGTTCTACAATGTTCGACATTCGGGGTGAGGTGGCAATCATTGGAGGTGTAGTCGGACTCTTAAAGCTCCTGATGTTAGGGCTTAGATGAGTGAGTGAGCTTTACTTCGTCCTGCGTAAAGGCCTCGTGCGCCGTACTGTTTGATTGAGGCCCTCTAAGCAATAATAGCAGGGTTCTGGAATTTTATATCTAGAAACCTTCATTTTTTAAGGTTTCAAGAATTGTCTCGGAAACTTTTGAGCTTTTGTTGCCCCAAGAAATGTAGCTTAGATAGTGTCGATGCCTATCTAAACTACTCTCCTCTACTCTTGTTCAGCGTACATATGACTAGTTTTTGTTGCTAGTAAATGAGTGGGAATTTGACCTCTGCGTATTAGAAAACTGAACGAGAAACTTGGGGCAATTGGTTACGATTAGCACCTAATCATTTACGCTCGATTAGATATTGCAAGTTACAATGAAAATGCAAAGGTTAGTGCATGTGTTGTTCACAATTCCTTTCATGTTTCTGAGGTTGCCGAGTATTTGTTGAATTTGGTGGTGATATTTTCGCAGTCATTTGAGTACGAATATGGTTACCCGCACTCCTTCCTTGTGGTCATAAATGTAACGCATGTTTAAGATTAACACACTTCGCCTTTTGTAAGCGCTACATTTTTTAAATTTATTTTATTTTCTAATCTCGTTGTGCTATTTTGGGTGAATACGTTGGGTTTCCTATGAAAGTTCGATTCAATTTTCCCACTTGTTTTATTGTACGTGCTGGACAGAAGTACATCTCGTTGACGATCAAAGGCACACTTTTAATTGCCTCCTGACGTTGATTAGACGCCAAATGAAGGAGGATCTATTTGCGATTAGAGAGCTCTGTGCAGATGAGCTGCAGATGCGTCATGGAAATGCTCAGGCCACTACTACCCAACCCTCGGTGCGTTGCTATGGCTGATTACTGTATTTGGTTTTCATGCCTTTAATTAAGTTTGGGGCCTAAGTATTGGTTACGATCGTTTTCAGTGTGTTGTGTTTTACTGGCTATAGCTAATTGAGGGTGTGGATGAGGTATACATCAGTCAACACCTGGATAACGAAGTTCTTTAATCCTCAAAGCTTCATTTTTTACAGTTTGGGAAGGGGTTGATTAAAAGATCTTACGTTCTTGTAGATGGCAATTGTCCTTCGAAGTGTTAAATCTTGTGCTCTGCGTTACCGATTTCTAATGAAAAACGAAATTGTAATTTAAGGGAATAAGGAAAGAGAAAAACATGAAGTTAGACTATCGGTTGTTGATTGTTATCCTGTGAAAAGAAAGTACAGTACGGAACGAAATGTATAAGAATTCCTCGTAGAATTTCCGACATCACACCTGTAACACCTGGAATATTTAACGTGTGAAACGTGTTTCAACTCGACTTGCAACACAAGTCGAGAGCTTCCACGGCATGAATCATATCGATGGTCTCCCCTAGAACCAGCTTAGCTAGTCGTTGGACTTCAGCCCAATAGAAAGTTTTTGGGAAGAGTTCACGATTCAAGTTGCTGCGGGGCAGGCTTGTTGTGTTCGAAAACTAGAGATAGCTATATCTTGTTGTACCTTGCTAGAAACGTTTAGAAACACTAATGCCCGACAAAACGTCTTGCTGAGTATTTAATGATTCGCGTCGCGGAACAGTATGAAAAACTCTTCTTCAGTTCTTCTTACCATCATTTGACAAAACACTGACGTTCATGTGTGATGAAGCTAATGAAAGGTAATTTTTTATTGAGCTTTACCAATCCGGTGGTGCTCATCCCACGATTTTCGTGTGTTCTTCCCACGCGCCTGATATCGCGTGGTAATAAAATTTTCTTTGAAGTTTAGATTTTCAGCGTCGTGCAATGATGGCTTTCGCGGTCGATGTTTGGCAGCTTGTTAGTACTCATCAATGCATTATTTAGTTATAAAACGCTTCCTAGAGATACCGTACCCTTCTAAGTTTGTTTCACTTGTATGTTACGCTCAATAAAGGATGCATTATTCGGACTTGGAACAGATGTAGAGCTTGTAAAATATTATGAAATTATTTTATTTGAACTGAATTAGTCAGTTCGCCCTATGACTATTTAGCACGCATATTTTATGTTTCTTCCGAGTCCTCGTTGAACGAATACTGTTGCTGTGTTAACATATCTGAAAAACGACTCTCGCGGAAAAGTATTTGAGCTGTTTAGAGTTTGGGACATCCCCTACTCAGCGTTGTGGTGATCACCACACGCTGTAGCTTTACCATCAACAACTCTGCTTTAAAGTCCCCCGAACTCTCGAGCCAGTGCGCACATGACGCTTGTTTACTGCGCTTCTCCCCGATTTTCAATTGATGTAACTGTTTGAAATACGCCTAGCCTATTATGCGTGGTCAACAACATCCTGCCTTCACCTTTGAGTCTCTGAAAAGGCTGGATTTGGGTATTTTTGCATGTTGGTATTCGAACGAAATTCTGCGTGAAGGTACGTGTATCACTTATTTGGGTCCCGAATCACTTCAGTTCAAACGTTGTTACTCGCTCAAATGTTCGTATTTCTCCGCGATAGAGATATGACACAATCCGCATCCTCGTGGTGTGCAGTTTTAACTAAGCGTGCATCGACCATCGTATTATTAGAAAGTGTTCCCTGCGGGTGTTGACGTGGCTCGTAAGCCTTCAGTTCTCAGAGACGCGATCGTCAAATTTCCGTATCGGGTTCAGTGTTGAGAAACACGCTATCCTCACACTTCTGCTCTGTGCATAGCCGCATTTTACGGGCCTCGAATTGCTTTAATGTTATTCTCAGTTCTGCGTGACGAATATTCCTGATAATGAACTGTGAGCTTGCCTGTGTTTACAAACACGCTCACAGCACATCGTTCCCTAAAGAGGTAAGCTCTGCTTTTCTCTTCTCGTCTCATTCTTTTCTCGTCGTGTGCAAGAAATTTTAGAGAATTCTGTGAAGGGTTTTGCTGAAATGGGTAACTTATTATTTGCACAAATTGTATTCTTTTGCAGTTGATATTTGCATACTGTGAAGTGCTCTTATAAGGGAGAGCGATAAACTTTATTTACATTGCGGTCACATCTTACCCTTTGAATGTAATAATACCAGTTTCATTAAAACACGCGGGCGACCTTCGAAATCTTGATGGAAAATTGAGAAATCCATTTTTAAGTGTTGCCTCGAACTTAGAGAACGTGCTTTTTATAGGTATCGCAAAAGCTGATTTGACAGTTAAATAATGAATCAGTTCACGGAAATGGTGAAGAATTGAGTCATATAACCAAAAACTTAATTAAACGACGTGTCCGTATATGGTCATGCGTACGAATTTAGCTTGTCAGTTTATCATGTATTTTATTTGCAGCATTTTATTGTTGTTTCACGTCGTAAAGACTTCTATTTTCTCGCACGTACTATGGAATTTATATCTTTATTCATTTCTTGCTCAATGCAAGACGAGGGTACACCAAGAGCTGGTGCAAAGCTCAATTCTCATCAGAGTAGGATATGGCTAAATAAAACTCTTGGAGACCATATCTGTCACCTTGTACTCGATTTCCGCAATTAATTTCTAAAGGACTAGGTCAAATAATACGTTACGAACGAACAGGACGTGTCGAGTTCGATTGAGCTCAGACTGTCACTGTAGCGCCCACACTCTCTCTACCCAGCCCCTGTTTTTTAGTCCTTCTGAGGTACAATTCAATGGAATGCGCTCCGTTCAGTGTCAACTAACCTATATAATGACAGGTACGAGCATCGACTTGCCAGTTGTGATATCGTGCGTCATGAGGGGACGTGTTAGCAGGTATGATGCAAAAAATGATAATGCACCTAACGCTGCATTTACTATTTGATTTTATTCAATCAGTCTTACATAAATTGATAAATGAACGAGTCTCAACGTTCGTAATGTTAGGATTGGAAAATATTTTGTGTACTCTCCTTGACCTTTCGGGGACGGCCGAATGAGCATTAATAACTTTGTGTATATTCTATCGCATCGCTTACGGATGTGACCTGAAACTTGTTACTGCAGTTGTGTGTTATAGCAGGTCTCAGTGACAATCCTCAGCTAAATAACTCAGAGCCTTGAAGCCGTCATTATGTGGCAACTATCCTGCTTATAATAGTTACTCGCTGTAAGTACTGCACGTGTTCAGATTTGTTTGTGTCAGCTTCGTTTTGTCGGGCTTGCGCTTTTTAATACAGCGGCGAGGGTGCATAACCGACGCTCCCGCTTTATCTCTTATAGCCACAGAATGCAAAGCATGCATGCTCGGGGACTGACGTGTTGTGGGAATACAGCTCAGAGATGCAGGTGGTCCTGAGAACACAGCTGTTGTGCGGTTTCTTAATTTATACCATTCGTTTAAGTTGATATAGTTCCTCGGAATCTAAAAGTCTTTCTTGTACGTTCAATGAAGTATGAAATATTCATTAATATGTGCGTATTGTATGCACAGGAAAGACTCGAACGAATGGCTTTAAATTTAGAAAACGGGGGATTATATTCTTCGAAGCATGTTTTGACAAATGAGAATTTTTTATTAAGATTTTGTTTTATGAAACAGCAACATTGAAAACTCGCTAACTCACGAATGCCAGGGTCATGAGCAAGTTAAATTCAAACATTACGCATCATGGTACTTTCAGACACAGATTTTCAAGTGCCCGCAACGAGTTAAAGAAGCCCATGACCCGACGCGAGGCGTGAGACATTGAGGCGTCGTGGCGGGTAGTGTCATCTGACGACCACCTTGCGGTCAGACCTCAGCCCCTCACCCATGAGGAGGGGGAAGTCGCCCTCTCGCACCAGGGGGCGGGAAGATGGCGTGTGAGCCGATAGCTTTGTCCTGCCATGTAGCGCTTGTATCGCATTAATTCTCTTCCATGGCCCTCTGGAAGCTCACTTTGTTCCCTAGCTTGAACTGCCTGCAACGTTTGGAAAAAAAGCCGCGCTGTAAATATTTCTGGCGGTCATTGATGTCCTTCTCTCCGTGCCTTGGGCTCCGTGCTGAGCATTTCGTGTTTTCTTAGGTACGCTGTAACAATTCTTCGTGAAAAGCACCAATGTTATTTCAGTAATTTTTCTCCACATAATTGTGTCTTCCGATTAGTCAAGACTTCATCCTATGTGTGTGGACTGAACAAACTTATCTTTTAGCACATGCAATGAGGATTTTCTGCTTCGAAAAAGATTTGCAAGATTCTACAATTCTTTCCGAAAAATGGCGAAGAAAGTGATTATCTCAGCATCAGTTTTTTTAGCTGATCAAACGGTAAACATTCTTCGCATATTTGAGTTTAATGTTTCCTGTTTTTCCGTGGAGTGGCCGATTCATCAATCCATTGCTTAGATGTTGTTTGTTTGTGTTTTCATGTTCGTGTTTTGGTTTAAAGCACGCATAGTCTTGGCACGCTGTATGCCGTCCAAGTAACTAAGAGAGCCGTTGATTATATTTTCATCCTTCTATATAGGTGCATTTGACCGTGAGGTGGAACTTTGGCTTCAACTTCGAACAAAATTGATAATGCACGTTAGTCTGACAATGGTATGCAATTCGCTCAACTTTTTTAGACAATATTTTCAAACGTCGAGAACACTTTATATATTCGTTTAATATACTGGGATTTAGATTTCATTTGACCCATGATCGTCTACACGCTTGAATTGAGTTTCTTTGAAGATACAATTTTTTGCTCGGTAAACCTTTCAGCTTGCGCTCTGCATAAGAAATTTGCATCTTGAAGAATGAACATTTCAAACTTCTAAAATTGTGGAATTCCCGACTGCTAACGACGCTCCTACGACATTTCATCATCATTTTCTTTAGGGTATTTTTTATTAATCCTCATTTTTTCTTCTATTCATTGACTCGAGATTTATCCATCTATTACGATGGCGATAAAATTGGTGCATTTAACCTCATCAATTGCGCGTTACCTCAGGCCAGCTACGCATTTTGGTGTTCTTCTCAGATTCGCTCATCTCTAATTCTTACTGTAGCAGATCACACTAACTTAGCCGGCCACTATCTTGGGGGCAATAAAACTGAACAGTTGTGGCCCTCATGATGATACTGTTTTTAGGAGTTTCCGCTGCAGCAGCAGCCTCGATGTTGCTTGCCTGGCGCCTCCGCTAAGCCTCTCATTGCTCTCTTCTGACGAGAAGGATTATCACGGGTGCGGTTGCCGCGTTGCTCTCAACCCCGTGTGCGGAGCTGCTAAGTCTGGCGGCTGACGACACCACTCTCCTTGCTGTGACTTCATTTCGATAGACTCCCAGTCAAATAAAGTGAAAAGTTGAATTGATAATTTTTCGACCTCGACGATACCGACGATACCTGCCTGCATTCGTGTCGTGTATATAATGCGTAAAATAAGCATAGTTTGTAATTCTCTGAGGACATGTCCTTCTCGACACTGATCGCTTTTGTACTTCAGGAATATTTTTTTATGGTGGGAAAGTAACTTTCGTTAAGCGATGACTAAATCATACGGTACCCTCTTTTGATATTCGCTCAATCACCTGGCGCTCTGAGTGAGAACAGTTTTATAATTTAACGAAGCGAAAGTATTTCTTGATTCTATCGAGAGGTGGTTTCATTAAACAGGAACATAAACCTGCTTCACGTTGATGCGTTCAATGTTGCCTGAACTACGTGATGCTGCTATGTTGACGTACTGCTTTAGACTAAAATCTGATTTAAGAAATTATGGGAATGTTATTAAACTGTAGTATTTCTTGAGTGTCGTGGTCACCCAATAAGTGTTCCGCGTTCAGAAAGCTGACAAGCTCACAATATTTACAGTTGTGCATTTGTGTGTTTTTATTTCATAAAACATTTTTTGTTGGCAGATTCTTTTTGAACAAATACACCAGTATCAGTGATCAGCTGGCGACATCAGACAAATCAACTTCAATTATCAAGAAGGTTGGAGCGTGTGAGGAGTGAAGTAAAGCCGATTATTACCATTTATTTCAATTATCAAGGGGATTGGAGCGTGTGTGGAGTGAAGTAAAGCCGATTATTACCATTTATTTCAANAGCCGATTATTACCATTTATTTCAATTATCAAGGGGATTGGAGCGTGTATGGAGTGAAGTAAGGCCGATTACCCCTTTATTTTATTACGCGCTTTTGAAGCACTCCCATATGCTATCTCCAGGAACTCTTTTTCTATTTTTCATAGACGTAGTCTTACTACTTTTTATAGATGTACTCCGTACGGATTAGTGTCAGCGCTCGTTATTCTTGCTAATTAGAAACAAATCCAACAAACTTTCATCGTCAGTAAAGTTTTCTTCTGTTTCCAAGTTCATAAATTTGACCTTTTCATTTGCTGTCTAATTATGGGACTTAAGTTCTGGTTAGTTGTATCTCAATGTAAAAACGCTACTCGAATCTAGCGGGCAACTCCCAACTAAATTATATTTTCCGTTTGCGAAATCATTTTTGACGTTCTACAGTGTTAGTTCTCGCATCAAGTTCGTCTGAAGTGCATGAGCTGCTGAAGGTAGAAACACTCTACCAAGAAGTATTAACTTTTTAAGTTTTCGTAACGAAATCACGAAAAAACGAAATCGTGAAAATATGAACATACTGTCATTGTTGCATGAATTGCGATGCGTTTTTAACTGCATGATCTTTTCATTGCCACCTCGCCAATTTTAACAGCCAGACGAGGAATAACGTGTCGTTATTCCCTTTTGCGTAGTATGAATAGAGCCGTTCTGTCGCCTGGGACTCCAATAATTAATTTGAATACCTTCAGTACCTGTTGTGATAAGTTTATTGCCTGCATGTTTTTGGAGTTGGTCGAAACCTGCATAATGAAGCAGAGAGAGCCGTGCCGGCGTCAGCAGCGAGAATGCATTCATGATGCATGCGCACGCGGCCAAGCGGTTTTTAGACGCCTCTTGACCTGTCTGTTCTCCCGCGTGGAAGCCGGTCAAGTGCCCGCCCCGCCTTTCTCGACGGCCTCTCCACTAGAGCTCTTCACAAAAATTCTTCCGGTCAGGCTGCGTGAACAACCAAGTTATCGGTTTTGAAAGTGCTCTTCACTTTCGTGTCTCAAAAAACTGGTTGTCATCGTGTATTGGTCAGGGATTTCCATGAAATTGTTAAAATTTAGTTGTTGAGGTAAAATGGTCTATAATTATACTAACCATAGTTCCGTTTTTCTCGATTAGTGTGATAGCACGAAAAAAAAGTTTCACCAAAGCTTTTACACAGGTAATGTACATTTAAGTAAATATTGCACTGTAATTTTATTTAATAGTGCTTTTATCTTCAACCACAAATTTTCTGCCTACATCAAGCATTTTTGCACTCTGTTGTTGATCACTGTAAAATCAATTCTTCAAAAATTCTCAATTAATTTTTCCTTAGTTTGTGCATATGAAATAAGGGAGTGGAGCAGAATAGATTATTTCAATTCCAGGTGAATAGCCGTTGAAAATTTCATGATTACGTATTTATGAGACACTCATTTCACCCAGCAACATTGTTCTTGAGAAAATTGTCTTAGCTACTGCTGTAATGATAGTAAAAGTCTATGGAGATTCTCCTCCTAATTCAACGCTTCATCAAATACGAAAAATTCTAGAATCAATGCTGGCTTACCCATTTTAGTAGCTGGTGTTCTTTATAGTAAAACTCGGTCTATTTGTTAGTTAGTGCTCGAATATAAGGCATTTATGGCACCGAAGGAAGTTACAACAGACATGAAGTTTTGTTATGTGTGAAGTTTTGTTGTGTTATTAAGCGGCGGCACTCCTTGTGACCTGGGCGCGAAGGCCCAAACATCTCTATGGTACCTAAGGTATCTCACACTGTTGATTAAAATAGTTCAGATCTGACTTTATTACCGAGGTACCGCTGTTTTTGAAACTTTTGCTGCCTAAAGGTAGCCCGGCAAAAATCTGCTCGTCTAACTCCTGCCTAACCCAGCAAATGATTTTTTTTACTTGCTTAATTTGCCTATTCTTATGGAGTTCAATGTTACCTAACTAACTTCACTCATATGCAGTCAGTGGAATATGATTGTTTTGCTGGGCGTGTGCTGTCAGTGGGAGCTAGAGCCAACCACTGGCTGCAACTTGGACGAGGACTTATGGCGGTGAAAATAATGCCGTGCGTTTACATCGTTCTCTTCATTAAGCCGCGATGCTTATCAAAAGCTCCAGCACCTCGCTGCCAACTTGCCTAAGTGAATTACTGAAGTTGTTTCGCTTCGAGAACAGCCTCGCGCTCTTAGGTCGACGCGTCTTGAAAAGAGAAACAATCGATTTCCTTTGAGTGCTTTTTCCTTCCTGGTTGTGTATTTTTGATCCTTGGAATGATCCTTGATGGTGGGGTAAAGTTTAATGTCTTATCAGAGCATGGTGTTGATCTAAATTATTTTACTTTCGTCCAATTTCATTGTTGGTGTAGCTGGTTGACAAATCTATAGGAACTTACGTACAAAGGATGCTAATAATTTCTTGTTGCGTGTCGGACGCCTAGACCTACGTTGGCTCTGTAACTCTGTTTTTAATAGCACCTCTTACCCTACATTCAAATCGAAGAATCAGTGCAACCAAGTTTCAGAACAAGCGCTTGAACTCCAACATTAACCCTGAATTCTATTATATTGCTAAATATTTAACGATACATTTTCAATGCATCTCATCCTACCTAACTTAGCATCATTTTAAGTTACGCCGTGAATTACCATCTTGCTTGATTCTTGAGTATGGCTGTGACTCTTGCGTTTATTGCATTACTGTGAGTGATGGTTTGCGCGCCTGTGTTTCATAAATAGCTTTAATTGCACTTGCATAGCATTAAATTACAGAGTGAGAAGTGTTTGTTCTGACAATCGAAAGCTTTATTATGATATGACGTCGTTGTGTTGCGTCACTATGTCTATCATATACAACCGTAAAATGCTGTACTGTCGTCTTCAGAGGGACACTGCCAGATTACTTTAGCTTCAGCTTAGGCCTTTGGGATTGCTGTCTTTTGTGCCCGCTTTACCTCTTTCAACTTTCACACTCTTCACTATACCTTCTTTCTCTTTCTTTCTGCTTTAATCTTAACTAGCGTTTTCTAAGCGCAGGGGATCTTGGGTGGGAGCACGCCGTGTACATTCATATGTTCCTCGTTTTCTGTAGTCCTTACTTTTCGCTTTCTTCGGATCTCATTTCATATGGATGAGAAGCCTTGAAATATTACTATAAATAAATAGATAGATGGGTAAATAAATAACTAATTGAATAAATAAAAGCTAGGATGTGAGGCTCGCTCTGTCCGCTCGTATTGTCTTCAATGCAGTTCTCATTACACTTTGAGTGAATTCAATGAAATTTAATTTGCTCGTATTAGAACAACGAAGAGCAGATGCATAATGTTGCTGTTTCCTTCATACTGTTACGGATCAAATCTCGGCGGTGTTGAATTTGCTGACCAGGACTCTGAAACTCTAACCTGTACTAACCCAACACTCTCGATATCAGCGTTTGTGAGTGGCGCTTTCCGTGTCAGAAGTACACTGATTAGAGTTCCGCCAAGCAGATGGTAGATTTTCCCATCGTCTTCTCATTTGAACATATATTCTGAGAATTTGTTTTTTTTACTGGTCTTGCATAAACCATTATTATGCTGGTACCAGTAATGTTTATTTTCTTGGTCTGTTTGTAATATTATACGGTGGCTTTCTTTTAATAATTTTAAGCGAAATCTATGTGATGTGAGACCCCACCGTTATTTCATCTACCCATCTTGTTTACACTTTTGTGCATGTGCGTAAACTCTTCAGGATTATGTGAGAAATGACATATTTATGAATGAGTGGAATAAGTGTTTATGGCACAATGTCTTTATGTACTCTTTAGGTAAAGAATAATTACATTTGTTCAAGTCCAGGTAGTTCCTTATAAATATTTGACCCTTGGAAAATAGTGTACCTATGGGACTTCTTAGCATGCATCTGTTTTGGAATATCGTTATCTGCGGCGGTAAATAGTTATGTGTGAAAACAATTTATTTCAATGACAAATTCCTGTTTCAGTTTTCAAAAACTCAATTAAATTTACAAAATGATTAGGTATTAGATTCTGCTGTCCAATGTCCGTGGATTTCGAGGTGATCATTCCGTGCCTTGCGTCCTGCTGCATTTCTGCTGATCACTTCATAATTTTGGGACAGCGCCGGTATGCTTCCTCGGAAAAGCGAGAATTTAAATGGTCTGTTTGTCTAAGCCGCTTGCTATGCATGCCTTGTCCCTGCTGCAGCATATCACCTCGGCCTTGCTCCTGCGAGCCGTGATGTTTAGTTCGCCTTAACAAGGTACACATTGAATAATATATTATTGCTTAATTCCTTATTAGGTCTCAGATTAGCCACTATTTTCTGGACTCGAGTTTTTATGTCAGGTTGTGTTAGGGCGGGCGGAGCCCAGAAGTTCTTCATTAACTTTAGACGCGTCAAGGGTTTGTTAGAAC
>VOMN01008607.1:0-12029 GCA_014899125.1 Orchestia grillus
ACCACAGCGCCCACCCGCAGTGCTAAGGCAATCCGGAATGAGGAAATTGATTGTGAAGTTATGGAACGACGGTAAACTTTAGATCGTGGATCTTGCAGACTGTGGAAAGTCTACGAGTGTTGGTCGTAGTACCTTGACGCACTGTCTCCGTTGACTGGATGAAATCAGTACGTTTTATTGAGTTCGTTCCCCGACGCGTTTCAGGTCTGAGAAGAACAGAAAAGCAATGTTGAAATTTGCAACTGAGCACGTCACGCGGACTAAAAAACAGTGGGAGTGTGCTCATTTTAGCGCTGAATCCAAATTTAGCTTGTTTGCCTCTGATGGAAGAAGGCTCAAGCGACTCAGTCCTGGGGAAAGATATTCTTCTCAATGCACTAAACGTAATGATAAGTTGACAGGAAGGAGTGACGTGGTCTTAGACCTGATTTCTCCTACTGGTACAGGACCTATTGCTAGGTTACATGAAAAAGTAAATGCAGCAGTATATAAAGAATTATTAAAGAACCAAGTTTAATCTTGCCTGAGAAGTACAACTTTTCGCCACCTAATTTTATGCAGAATAATGCACCATGTCGCACAGCAAAATTTGTTACGTTTCTTCCTGAGAAAAATGTTCCTGTGATGGAATAGCCGGCTCAGAGTCCGATCCTGAATCCTATCGAGAATGCAATGAATTTTCAAATGAAAAATCTAAGGCAAAGAACGCATGAAATATCGATGAAATGTGGAAGAATTTGAAAGAGGAATTGAAAAAAATATCTGTCGATGAGTGCAAGACTTCATTTCACTCATGTAACGAAAGATGTTATGATGTGCTTTTAAGTAAAGAACTACATACGATGTGCTAATAAGCATGTACGGTATTTTCTACTTTAATAGGCTATATCAATGAAATTGATGTGATTTTGTACAACGTTCTGATCATTTTGATCACTTATTTTTCATAAATGTTGTAAAATTCGTACTATGACTTTTTCGAAATTGATTGAAAGAACTCCGTATTTTGAACACATTTAGTTACGATTAATGTCTTTATTCCCGGTAATAATATACTAAATTGCGTTATACAGTAGAAGTTACATCAGATTTAGACTTTTTTTTGTCAGATTTGATGCTATTGCGCCAGACTACACGGTATCTGTGATACCTGGTGCAGCGTACAGTGCATTTCACAGGGTATGGGTGGACGCCTCATTAACTGCCGTTCTCTCAACACTGCATCTTACTGTATGTTCATACGTAGACAGATTTTTCTGAAGATAGCTTCATATAATTTTGATTTATTTTCGAAATCCTTATATCACGGAAATCGTACACGGCAACCATTTACAGCGTTCGTGAAATACAAAGTTGGTCAATTCTTCAATGTCTCGCAAAAAATCTGTACCCGTTAGCATCGAGTTTCCAACACGATTGTGAATAAAAAATACCTCTCGTTTTTTAAAACGACGTACTGTTTGTGTGCTTGAAAGGGATCAATATACGTGGGAGGTCACTTCAAAGTATAGTGTTTTGAGGGGAAACTAGCCAAAGCATCAACCAAATTAGGTAGGCAGGTAGAAAGATCATGTTCCAATGAGATATTTTAAAAAGAAATGAAAATTTAGTGAGAAAAAGAAACACATATTCAGAACTTCAGGGAGAGAAGAGGAAGCATGGGTAATGAAGTTAAATAGACCTAAAATTCTGTAAAGCATTTCAAAGCAGGTTAGGTCGTGATTTTGTGGGAGCGATTGCAATATTTGTAAGAAACTGACCCAGTTTGCCAATGGAAACTTAAGGATTGGACCGTTGAGAGCTGGATACGTGTTATGAGATCTGATTGAGCTTTTGTCAGTGCAGTGGGTGGATCAGTGTCAGACGAGAGCGTCCTGAAGCCATGGATTATTCTTGCCCTTCTCGATCTGCAAAAAAGCTCTGAGACGGTAATCCCTGGAAGAAGATGTGGTCTGCAACTCTGTGTAAAGATCTAATGATGGTACATGATTAAACGTAGTCTTTGACATCGGTCCTACTTGTTTTATGTGCGGTTTATATTGTACTCAAGACCTTTTGTTGCAAGCACTCGGAATGGACGCGCATTAGATTCCAAGCATAACATTTTCCAATGTGAGAGAACCTACAAAAGCATTAAGTGACCGAGGTAAAGAATACCCACAAAACGCACTACTGCAATGCAGACACAACTGACATTGACATTTCAATCAATCAGATTCTTTCAGCTCAACTCAATCTGCTCTTCCGATTTAATAATTCTTGCCCTGCTCCCGCTCGCCTCGATAGGGTTTAAATGTCTCTCTCTCCGTGCAGCAGTATTGATGAGAACGTCGCGATTGAATAGCGGCAAACGAAAAAAGCGTAAAAATCGCAGGAACCGACCGCCTTCCTCATTATGCACGGCAGCATTCGCCGGCATCTGCCTGCCGGACCCGAGGGCACGTTCTCGTCTGCGCCCTCTTGCACAGGATCACGCCATCCGCCTGCTCTGCAGCGCCCGAGCCGTCCAAAACTGAGGCTTGCCAAGGCCTGTGTCACCGAGGCTTGCCAAGGTCTGTGTCACAGAGGCTTGCCAAGGCCTGTGTCACTGAGGCTGGCCAAGACCTTTGTCAATGAGGCTGGCCAAAGCCTGTGACACCGAGGTTTGCCAAGGCTTGTGTCACTGAGGCTTGCCAAGGCCTGTGCCATTTAGGCTTGCCTAGGTTTGTGCCACTGAGGTTTGCCAAGGCCTGTGTCACCGAGGCTTGCCAAGACCTGTGCCACTGAAGCTTGCCAAAGCCTGTGCCACCAGAAACTGGACCCGGTTCAAACTATTTAACTCGACACCGATCTTTCAAACACCGGATCTCCTCAGCTGCGCGTCCATGTTCGGTCGCTGTGTTCTTTTTTTCTGCACGGTTTAAATTTTAAACGGCCCCTAACCTGAACGTTTCATGTGTTCATAATATGAACGTTTTTCTGCTACTATTGACGTTGTTTTCCTGTCCTAGGTTTTAACGTCACCTACGATGCATAAACTATGTGAAAGTCGCCCACGGCGGTGGAGAATACATGTTTTAAAAATTTCGGAATTGGTTTGATATTCGGCCGCTTGGAGTGGGTGACACATTGAGGAGAATCAGCTCGTTGTACGCGTATATAAATCCCGTAAATTAAATGTCATTGCATCGTCCGAAACACGAACTGAAGCAATTGTTGCAAAAGAAATTTCTTAGAAATCGTTGCGTAGCACGATTAGAAAAACAGGCACTCTGTCATGAGCTTTTCTAATAATAATTATCGGTGCGTATCACATTTGGGCACGTAATACCTACTGGCCAGTCAAACATTTAGCAAGTCACAATTATTGGCAAGTAAGTCGGTCATATGGGTCGGTCACATGTATTGGCAGGTCGCATATTTGGGCAGGCTGCCGCCGTGCCTGGGGGGGGGAGGGGGACGTGATGGCGCTAAAATAGACGTGTCGCAGCTCTCATCCAGGACATGGAGTAGGAATATTTAGTGAGGTCGGTCATCACTAGATGTACTAATGGCACCACGGACTGCTAGGCTCATCGATGGTGATGTAACTTGGTTCAGTTAACTGATCATTAAACATGCCATTAACCATTAACAACCATTAAGCTTTATCGTTTTGCTAAAGCTCATTAATTGGTATGTTATCACTCACGTAACAATTCCACTGACTTATCAGAGTACATCTGTGGATTATTTCCACTGCAATAATTATCAATGGCCACTTATTCCAATTTTTNGGGTTATTTCCACTGCAATAATTATCAATGGCCACTTATTCCAATTTTTTGTGTCCCTAGAGTATGATGCCCAGGAGCCCTGACTGACTGTGCCACGCGGAGCCCAAATTCTCAGGGAACTCAGAAGAGAAAAGAGAGCAGGAGACTTGGGCATGATGGAAATAGGTGCTGAGCCATTGACTAAAAGAGTTTTTACTAATAGTGAAAGAGTATTTGGTGGCGCAAGGTGGTAACTTCCGTCAGGAGGTCCAGGGTTCGACTCTAGCGGAGAGCTTCCTTGGAAACGAAGATAAAACCTGAAATTCTTAAAAAGCAGCACTCCAGTGTTGTCCGGGCTCATGTACCCGAACTTCCTGCCAGAAATCAAAGGACGAGGCAATGTTTGATGATTGCGAGTGGCTTACCAGTCGTACATTTTCAGGAAGGACTTCTGTGTTGAAGAAAGTCGCATTTGTCAATTTTCGGAATTTGGTTCGAGAAAATTGAGCAAGTGTGTGCGGTGCTGTGTTCCCTTCCCTCAAACGTCCTGCAGGTTTGAAAATCACGAAATTTTAAATGTTTTCCCAGAAATCAATACTGAATATTTTCATCACATTGATGATAATTCCCAAATGACGTAGGGATATATTACTTAGAAAATAGCGGTCAAATATTGACGTAGGTCTACATCTGATATCAATTTAGTGTCGATATGGAATATGAGGATTCGGTTTCGTGTCGATATGAAATCCATCTTATATAAAAAAATATTTTAATAACGTAATGTTTAAAGGCTTAACCACTAAGTCGTGGATTTTACAAGGCTTCATCTCATCAATTGCCTTTGTTGAAACCCAGTAGCGGAAGAAAATGACATAAGTACGAAATATGTGCAAGCACACTTGTTTCTATTGTCATTTTACATGTCGGAGTGAAAGTTTACTTTCACGTGACCCGAATTCTCCTTCCGAGAAAAATTTAGCATCGTACAGGAAAGGGCATTGCACAACGAGCTCTATCCTTCGTCCCTCACGCTCGTGCCGTGGACCATAACAACGGCGTGCTCAGGAGGCCCGAGTCCTCTCACACGCTCAGGGCAGTCTAATGAAAGTATTAGGCTCTTCTGTCAATACCATCCAGAAGCGAGCGTTTCAAAAGCACCAAGCGTACAGGAGGAGTCATTAACAGCAGACTCTTGTTATTGCACGTCATCAAGGAAGAAAGGGCGTGTGTAGCGCACAAAAAAAGACAGGGATAAAAGTTCTGAGAAAAAGAATTTGATTCCCCTCACGAGCGCTTCATAAGAGGGTATCGAGCACAGTATCGAGCACAGTATCGAGCACAGTGTCGAGCACGGTGTCGAGATCGTAATATTGCACGTGTTTGCTCTGAAAATCCCATCGCGCTCGGCCCTCGATGGGGTATTCGATATCAAATGAACAGACGGCTTTTGTTACATTAGTTTCGTAGCTCGAGAGGGGGAATTAATTAGAAAACTTATTTAGCTCGAGATTTATAAATTAAGCTTGAATTCGGAGGCCTGCTACTATAAAAGCCTACTGAATTAAATCAACACGCACGTAGAGCAGAGCGTGATGACGCTGTGCCAGCGCATTAATCATAATGAGAATAACAATAGAAGTCTCAATAATAACGATATTGATAATACTAATACCATCTAAAATAATGAACGAAACCAACTTGTGGTTATGCCTGTTTGCGACTCTCATTACGTATTGATGAAGTTTCAGGTTCAAGGTTAATGGAAGGGGCTCATAGACAGTATGTCTGCAGTGTTGCGTGATTGATGGAAAGGGGGAGGGGGAGGAGGGAGGGGTTGAACTCCTTTAATGTACAGTAAAAACATCCTGAGACATTTTTTGTATTTCAACAATAAAAAGCGCTGTAAGAACGTGATGTGCATCATTTAACCGAATAGAATATTTCCATTTCCATGTTTTTTCGATGCTCGTCATTTTTTACTTTATTTGATCAATAATTATTATTCAATAATCACTCCATGGTCATACTAATCTTTCCGTTCATAGGGAATATACTTACTCTTTACATTCAATTCCACACAGACTAACCCATTCAAAAACAGCGCAGTGATCGCACTTAGAAAAAACTGATCTCGAAAAGTTCTATTGTAGTCACAGTTGTTTGTGGCAGCAAATAAAACTCTTAGGTAAAATTCTTGAAGAACAGCGCTTTTTTTTGTTCGTTCACAAGTTCACGCGAGCCAAAAACTTACTCCAAAAATTTTACCCTAGATTTCTCCTGTTCGGCTGGGGCGCAAGGTGGCTCTGAAAGGCTGCATATTAAAGGGACAAGGCAAGTTTGGCTGGTCGTTTATATCACGAAGCACTCAGAACATCCCTTGATCTTTGCGAGAGAAGAATTTTTTGTTCTCCCGGCGTAAAAAGGCGAACGTCCTCTAAACTGCATTGTCCAAAAGTTCCGAAATTTTTGGCGCTAGGCAGGGAGTAAGACGTTGCTAGAGGGCAGCAGCTGCTGGAAAACCTTACCCTGGTTTTACAGCAAACCAGGTTAGTTCGCATTAGAGCGTCACAGCTCGGTACCTTGGTCACGTTTCCATGGCAGTGAGGGTCAAGAGGCTAAAAATGATATTAGTGCTTTATCTGATAGCAACGCGAGCTGCCAGGACTGCTGCCTCCAGCGGCTGAAGGGGGTGCCACTAGGTGATGTTCTGTCGTCCGAGTCCGCAAACGATTGCCCGGTTCAGCGGGAATTAGATTGAATTTCCGGGCTCAACTTACAAGGATTTTTGTGGTCGGACTTGTTTCATTGCGCAGACTATGGGTGTAAGTACTGTGGGATTTCACGGGGAAATTTTGTTTTCATTGGGTGGAACCTAATGAATTTCCCATTAGCGTTTGGTGTTTGTGTAGAAGCTACGCTGAATATTGAAATGAGTTGTGTGAAACAACGGTTCATTACGAATGAGTGCAGGAGTTACCTTTGAATGAAATTCATCAGAGCTTAGACGGTTGAGTTCCAGTAGCTGAGGGAAATTTTTTGAGAAGTGCTGCCTTCCCTTCGTCTTTTTGGCCCTCAATTAAACTGAAGAAATGATAGCTTGGCTTACGTCGTGCTTTTTCATCGATTTGTGTATAGGAGTATGAAGAATAATAGTTCAAAATTTTTAAAAATATGAGCGTATACAGTATTTTTAACTAGGATAATTGTGTGAGAAGGCTTCTGTTTAATTTGCAAATGATTTATGGTAAAATATTAATCAAGCAATCATGTTATGCTGATCAATCAAAATTAATTAACACCGTCAAATCCAGTGAAACTACCATTGATATTGAAGTACAACTCATAGTTCGAGTAAACTCCTTCAATACCAAAAGGTTTTAATACAACTTAAGATAAGCGTCCATAAAATTATTCAATATTCATTTTCTTAGCAGCACTCACTCAAAACAGGTGAGAACGAAGTCGTATTAACGATATTTCATATCAGTGTACTTGTTGCAGCTTCTACTTCGGTATTATAGGGAATACAACATCTATGCCTCTGTGACACGTCCCTCCGGTGAAGGATAGACGTGAAGGATAGACTGTTACCACGACCTTTGCTTCTGGCTGTTGAAAACTTCAGCATTAATTTTACGAGTTATGAAGTTTGAACTCATATATTCTACGATTATGTAGACTCTGAAAATCACAAGAGTTTGCAAACGATGCTCATTCCACACCCTGTGATTGAAAGGATAGATCGGAAGAAACACATCGCTGGACTCCTGAAAACAAAGAAATTTCAAAGTTCGCTCGATTTTACAACCCCAGTTTACATCGCACGCCACTCTTGGTGTTCTTGCTGCACTCGCATCAGCTACGCTGTACTATATTTTTTGTGACAAGTGTAAACATTCACGAACGAGATAGTTCATTTCGGTAAATGCATTGATGATTTTGCAAAACCTTATTTCCCTGCGCGTACTCCCTGAAATGTTATCAGTTAGCACATGTTCGCTACAACGCCGGTTGTAAGCACGTGTTCGCTACAACGCTGGTTGTAAGCACATGTTCGCTACAACGCTGGTTGTAAGCACATGTTCGCTACAATGCTGATTGTAAGCACATGTTCGCTACAACGCTGGTTGTAAGCACATGTTCGCTACAACGCTGGTTGTAAGCACATGTTCGCTACAACGCTGATTGTAAGCACATGTTCGCTACAACGCTGGTTGTAAGCACATGTTCGCTACAATGCTGATTGTAAGCACGTGTTCGCTACAACGCTGGTTGTAAGCACATGTTCGCTACAACGCTGGTTGTAAGCACATGTTCGCTACAATGCTGATTGTAAGCACATGTTCGCTACAACGCTGGTTGTAAGCACATGTTCGCTACAACGCTGGTTGTAAGCACATGTTCGCTACAACGCTGATTGTAAGCACGTGTTCGCTACAACGCTGGTTGTAAGCACATGTTCGCTACAACGCCGGTTGTAAGCACATGTTCGCTACAATGCTGATTGTAAGCACGTGTTCGCTACAACGCTGGTTGTACGCACATGTTCGCTACAACGCCGGTTGTAAGCACATGTTCACTACAATGCTGATTGTAAGCACGTGTCGGCACACGGCGATAGCGAATCTCAATAATTCTACAAAATGCAACGCTAAAAAGTCAATGTGATATAAAAGTTACAGTTAAATGTTCTAAATAGTCGTGTCCCTAGTAATTACTCCGTACGAGCTCTGCTAATGATTGAACCTCCTAAAGGAGCAAATTTTCGTAGGCCTTGAGTGGGCGTCAGGAATTTTGAGTAATTTATCATCCAGAAATTCTGCAGGTAATCAATTCTTTTGACGCTAATTTTACAGCATCTGAGGCTTCCCTCCGTCTTCCTCCGCGAGATTAATAGCTGGCAAAAATTCACATGCACATAAATTGAGCATATTTTAACGCATCACTAAATTTCACATAATATTTTTAACAAGAAAAAAAGCCGGTGTGTTCGATGACACTTTGATATCAATACATAATATGATTTGATGTAAGAATTTTATTCTTGACAATTAAGCGTCATTTCTTCACTCGTTTCATAACAACAGAATTGAAAATAACCGTATATTTTATGACAATTTGTTTTCGTGTTGTCCTTGCAATTGGATTTTTAATTTTATCATATCGATGAAATTAAAATTGAAAATTTATTGAACACTCCGGATCCGTGAAGTTCAAGAATTCATTTTTTTCGGTTTGTTTGATTACAAAGAAATAGGAAATTTTATTTTTCGAGGAAACTAGACAAAAGTGACATTTCCTCACATAGCGTAATCAACCTCGCCTACTCTACGCTCAATCGTCGTCCCCACCAGTATCACCAAACTAGCAACAGCGGGATAAAATTTTAATTTTATTACACCTTTGAAATCTTTTTTCAGAAACCGCAACGTAATTGTGATCCTCAAATCCTTTCATATTTTATTTATCTAAAATTCTCAGATATTCAGTAAAACGTATTCAAACGAATTTAACTTCATTTCAAAATGGCATCATTTTGCACTCTGCAAGTTAGAAAAAATTTCTCAAAATGACGAAACGACGAGAACTAATCACTTTAGCAGTTTTTCCAACCCAAAAATGACCACCAATTCGTCTCACATCAGGATGATCAAACTCCACACGCGGCACAGCCTGCCTCGCGTGCTGACGTCATCAGCCCGAGAGAAGACCTCCGGAGGCAGCGCGTGAGGCGGCCATGCTGAGCTCAGGTCCCTAAAGTCCCTAAAAATGCCCCCTAATTAGCCCGCCCGGCTCCCTTAACGCTTCCCCTGCAAGGGAGGCGGGGATGTGCAGAGGTTCTCTCACTCCCTCTTCAGGATCCGCTGAGTGAGAGAGGTAATGAGCTCGTAATCCATCTTGCAAAATTAATAGTGCAGGATTTGCATAGGGTGATAACATTTTTTCCTGAGACCAGACAGAAGCAAATTTCGGCAAGGTTCCTTCACTTCTTATGCTAGTATCACACACATTTATAGTGAAGGGAAGAGACGTAATTTTTGATTACACAAAATATAATGTTGAAAATGCATTCCATTTAGGCTTCGAGCTTCTCTCGTGGTAGATAATTTGAAAGGAACCTAAGCTACACAAAACAAAAGCGAATGATCAAAAATTACTTGCTCTCCGTCATCCTCACTGCACATGTCACCTGAAGAGGTTGTCTGAGATTAGCGACGCTCATTATAAGCGGGTGAATAGGGAATTTAGACAACAATTATAGTCAAAGATAGCAAATCGATGTTTTCTTCGATGTTTGATTTTCAGTAGGGATAAAAACCGCTGTTCGGAAGCAAATATAAACGTGCTTATTTAGAAGGAAATACTGTGACACATTGAGATACTCATCAGTAAAGAATTCAGTACGTGTATAAGTATTTATAAACTGCAGTTACTCTTTGGTGGGAACATTTTCTCCCAATTTCACGTTTTAGTAATGGAAGCTTAAAGATGAACGTTTAATCAATGACTACTACACTTTCCCAACCTGATCGAAGTAATGTTCTCAAACGGGAAAATCCTCACACAATAGTCTCCTCAAATCACAAGTAATGGCAAAAGTTTATTTTGAAATACAGAGTATAAATGGGATCGTCGAAGTGGGTAGGTCAGTCATCGATTCAAGCTTATAGATTAATTTGCATTATGACGTTGTTTCTAGATTCTAATTATGTACACAAAAACTAAGAAATTATTTTTTTCGAGAATTTACAATAATTTACCCGATAATTGAGTAAAATAGATGCAACATCGATATTCACAGTTCACGAAGTGGATTCAGTGTTTCTTTTACGAGTGGAGAGCTTCAAGATGCGGGTGTAATTTAGATGAAGTAACGTAGACGTACATGTGTGTACGCCTACTTTCTGCTCTGTATACCAAATTCACCGGTCAGAATGTCTTAAAAATGTGTCACCACAGTTTATTCGTTTACTATGAGTTTTATGAATTTTGTATACTATTTTTCAATATTTGTAGTAAAAAATTCACCTATTTATTTGCGCCCTACCCGTGCAAAATCTTTTTATTGACAACCTAGCTGGAGTTGTGTCCGCATAAGGGGAAAAACGTTGTCACAAAGTTTGAAGCTCCCTCAAACTTGGTAAAGTCCGCATGCGTGAGACATTCACCAACAACACGTATCGAATAATGCTACATTTGCAATTTACAAATGAAAATGCAATAATGCAAATAAAATTACAGTGCGTCGAATAGAAGTTGAGGAATGAAAAAAAGAAATTAACTCTGTTCAGTGGAATCAAAGGGGATGGAAACAGTTCAAATTATTGTGACTTGAAATTTAGAATTAGAAAAAGTTAGACATCGATCAGAGAATTTGATGCTCTACTTTGCTATGTGAGAAAAGACGACTTTCAAAATCAATACAATTAGCTTATCTATAGGATATGAAGACATACGGATCTATTTTTTGGGTATCAACATTAGATCAATATATTATCCATAAATGGACATCGAGAAAAATGTCATTATTTACTGAAAATAGTCTGAAATTACGGCTGAATCTATGTATCAGTACAAGCATTCCGTGGTCCAATTATCAATGATGAATTGAAAGAGTCGTAGCAAGAAGCTTCTGATCCCTAGGCTCTGTGCAATTCGCTCATGGAATCAGAAGTGGCCTAATTAAACATACACGCTCGGTTCGGTATCAACAAGACCTTGTGAAGCCTTTAATGGTCGAGTTTTTTCAATTATTGCCAATCATTTTAATTATGCGAACGATTGACGCTCATGAGAAGTATTCCAGCTTTAAACCAAAACTTATTGAGGGATTTAAATATTCATTAACTCAAAAAAGAATGTACTGGTACTTACTTGCCGACGGACTCAGTTCTACTCCACATTCAACAGGATCAGCCGCAGGTGCAGAGGTCGGTACTGAACCTCTGCACTAATCTTGAACGATTATCCAGAGATGCAGGAAGGCTTTACAAAATGAACCTAACTTAAAATATCGGACTTTTTTCAATCCAGAATGACTGTCGTATATTTGGCGACGTTCTCATTCCGGGGGAAAATGGTATGATTCTTTCAGAGCATTTTATTTTCGACGCGTTAAGACAAATCGTTAGTTTATTCGATGTAGTTATTAAGCCCCACGGCATATTAATTTTGAAATGAACGATTGCTTTTCTGGATGATGATGTGGCGTCGTTAATATTCTATAATTGCTCTCTTCATCTGCATGTATAAGATTTTAAACTTACTGTAGGTTTTGGAAACCTATTTCTT